>APFE031426564.1:0-26576 GCA_000404065.3 Pinus taeda
ATGCTAGCTACATACCCACATGTCACACGAATACGCTAGTATCAAATCAGTATAACATAGATTGTTTGTTCAAATTTGGTAGCTCAAAAGGTATTTCCGGTTGGAAAATCCCTTGGGTATTTCTGGTTTGGTTAATGGGATTTACACCCAAAGTGTGGGTGTTTGCAAGATTTTGCACTTGTTGTAACATGATTAGTTTTGATAATTTAAATTTTATGATATAATAGGTTTTAGTAGTTTAGAAATAATAAATGTGTCTACAAAAGTAAATGCGCCCTCAAAATATGAATTTAAGTTTCATTAATTGGTTGATTTAATTAATCATGCATTTAAACATGATTAAATGATGTAATAAAGTAAATTTAAACATGGTTTAAAAAAAACTCAGAAGGAATTTTCAAAAACTGAAAGGGGTTTTTTTTAATAACATCCTCATGTACAAAACCCTCTCTCATTTTTCTAATATCTACTATGGTTTGGGAGATGAAAATGCATCTTTGAAGGCATGTTTTCCAGAAATTTCCTGTTTTAGTAACCTTTTTGTAGAGGATATTTTGACTAAACAAAGATGAATATTTGGAAACTGGAAGAGTTTTGGTTCATAAGGTTCCAAAATACGAAATAATATCTCACTTTTCACACAGGTGTTAGGGGTTGTGAGATACACTCTCATCATGTTTAGCCTATTTTTCCGACTGTGCAATGTCCTATTTAAAGCCACCTTTTTGCAGAAACTATTGTGGATAATCATAGATGGATCTTGGGAAAGTGGAGGAGGTTTTTGTTCCTAAGATACTAGACTATAAAACCATCTCTTAGTTTTCACACAGCTAGCTCGGATTGAGATATTCGGAGGGATGACTGGATCCTATTTTTTAGAAATCCGGGAGGAAAAAGCTCAAGACAATTAGTGACTTGGAGGCCACATCATCAAATATGAATTGCAATCAAATTCAAATTTCTCTTCTTTATAAACAGAAATCCTCAAGGATAGTACAAGAACTCTTCAGATAGTTTTAGTTACCTTTATTTTTGTTCTATTTTTGTAATACAGTTTTCAGATATTTGTAATAACTCATTGATATTTTTATGAAGATATTTTATGAGGAAATTGTATAAATACTTCATCAATTGAAGTAATATGTGTGGGCTTTTGATGCTAAGGCTCTTCAATTTGTAATAGCTTCTATTATAGGATTTATAATGAAAGCCTTCCGGCTCTAGTTTGACATAATTTTGTGTTTTCTAGTATGTCTTTCTAGTGTTTCATATGTTATTTCTACACATGTTCGAAGCATTTATAGGAAGGTATGGGTAAGTGTATATTGAGTATCAATTTATTCTTAAATTCCCTGCAAAATCATAACCTTTAGAAAGAGATTAGCTTATTGGAATGTTTGTCCAAGATAACTCCTCTTTGACTGGTTTTTCTTATTCCTTCTGATAGTTATTAAAAGAGATTAGCTTATTGGACTATCTGTCCGAAATAGCTTCTCTTAGAATTGGTTTCAGTTTGGCCTTCTTGAATACTCTGAATATGTTTTTTGGGCTGTAGAAATCTTCTACTTGCATCCAAATTTCCCTAGTTGTTAAGCATTCTGTCTAACTCCTCAATTATTAGGAATCTCCTTATATTCTTCTATCATAATCCGTGAAAGGCTAAGTCATTCTGTCAGGTTGGAAGCTGACACTTTCAGAAGGGACCCTGTGAGAGAGGCCTTTAATCATGATTAGGGATTGTCATTGATCGCTAACCACCCCCAATTAAATACATAAATCTGGCCATTTTGCTTCAAAGGTTTTTGTTTAGTGACACGTGAAAAACGTTAAACAAAGCCTCGTAACCACTGAGGGAGCCCCTTCTGGTTCAAGGGCTAGCTTGAACCTAAAAGTCGGTTGAGTTGGTTTCCTGGTGTAGTTTTGGTAGCCAAGGACTACCTATGAGAAATAAATACAACAACACCCACAGAAAAACATTTAATATTTTTTATTGGTCTGATATGAGTTGGCTTGAGAAATTAAAGGTCAGATCAGATGCATGAAGGGCCAGCTTAGAAGTGAAGAGTCACGACACTTGAAGGGTCGCGTCCCTTCTTTTCGCCTTGTAAAAATTATAAATACATTACTATGTTGGATGAATTTAGTGGAGACTCAAATTATATTTGAGGATTATGGCAAGGCGTGCCACCAAGGAGAAACCATGGAAGTTTGAGGTAGGAACAAAAAATAACCTAAAGGATAGGCCTAAGGAGTGCAAGATTGTGGCTAGTTGTAGGCCTACGTGAAGGGTCGCGATGTTGTTTTGAGGAGGCCGTAATAAAGGGACAAACCATAGGAACAAATAACTATTCTGTTGTAGATTGTTTGCCAACGGCTAAGAAGGAAGGGTTGTAGCAAGCTACAACAACATAGGTTGTAGGTAAAGGGTAGAAGGAGTAGCGTATTGTGGTGTTTAGAAGGGTTGGGAAAGCCCTAAAGTGACATCAACAAGGTGTTGGGATGTTGTATGTTTTTTGTGTTGAAGGACAAGCACATAAACATTAGTTATTGGGCAATGAGGGGTTGAAGGTCTAACCCTCACCCCAAGGAAATTGATAGGGTACAAGTGTGGGTTGTGATAACCCTGTTTTTGTGGATTGCAGGCCTTGTGGGGGCTTGTAGGTGTAATTTCATGCAATAAAGGGCCTGGAGGAGTTTAAAAATTTGTTGAAGGTTGCCAAGTGGGCAGAGAGCTTGTCGTTGAGCTGATTGTGAGCCTAAAGGGTTAGGAGGTGATTCTGAACAGTTTAAGGCCTGGTTAGGGATTGGCTAGGAATGACAGTCTAATATGGAGCTGAAGGTTGGATTAGGATCTATTTGGACGCCCTAAGGTTGATTGTTGGAACTACTAAAGTAACCACAACCATTATAGGTTTGGAAAACAACCTAAAAGGAGTTAGGCTGTTGAAGAAGTAGGGCCATTGGGCCTAGGAAAGGTGCCAAAGTGAATTGGAAAAATGGCTAGCATGTACAAGGTGTGTAAGGTGCCCTAAGACAAAAATTTGAAGAGATAAAACAATTGTAAGTTCCTATTTGTGTATTTTTTCTTTACAAAGGATTGTAAAGGGCCACTTTCCATGGTGTGGGGGCCCTAAGTTTTCTTATTGAAGGACTAATAAGAAATAAGTTTTGGGCAAAAATATTGTGTATTTTGCATGATCTAATTTTTGTTGTGTTCCATTGCGCAAAAAGTTATAAAAGTTAGGCATTTTCAGTGTGTTTATGTTTTTTGTTGTGTGAAACTGTTGAAACATAGACCAGACTTGGGGTGCACAAAATTCTAACATAGTAACACAATATTGGCTTGGAAACAAGAGCAGTTGGATTCAAGATATGCAAAAGTGTCAGCTCTAGGAGGGAGCTGTGAAATTGTTGCAATAAACAACAATGTTGCCAAGTAAGTTTGGTATGCCTTGTGAGACATGGAGCATAATTTTCAGACAAGGAGCTGTGGATTATTGCAACTAGGAGTGGTTGGATGGGAATTTTGATGGATTGCTGGAGAAATTGAAGCACAATAGTATGTTGAGTGGTGGGTTTCTGATATCATTGATAGAATTTCTTTATCTTGTCAAAGTAAGTTGCGCTAACTTAGGTGCCTTAGCAGGGAATGATTTGGCATGAACGAGGTAGCTTCATATGGGTTACAATTTGATGAGTTTCATGAGATAATATCTTCATTGGGTTGCAGAGTTTCACATTCGATAGTGGATCCATGTGAATATGAGTTGTTTGACCTAGGTGGATGAGGAAACTTGTAGAATTGAGTTGTGGTGGTATAAAGTGGAATAGGACAAGTTTTCAGCTGCAATGACCTTGAAAGGACACAAGTTCAGTTGCATCATGTACATAGGTTTTGATGAGGTTGCATTTTAGGAGGGAAAGAAGAGTGAGCCAAGGGAAGGTTGTGTAAGCTCAGAGGGAGTTTGGCTTTAGACACATACTGCAGGCTCAGAAGGAGAGTCAGTTGCCCAGTGGAAGTCTAACCTTTAGGTTCAACTGAGAAAATGGAATCTTCCAGGTCATGCAAGGAAGTTTCAGACCATGCAAGGAAGTCATGGTGTATGCAAGGAAAATCATGGACCATGTAAGGAAGTCATGGTGCATGCAAGGAAAGTCATGGTACATGAAATGAAGTCATGGACCATGTAGGGAAACTCATGATCATGCAAGGAAATTCATGGAACATGTAAGGAAGTCATGGGTATGCAAAGAAAAGTCATGGAGTTGGAGATTTCTAGGAATAAGGAAAGTCATGGTTTGGATTTCATGCAAGATGCTCTGAAGTGGGAGGCTTCTAGAAGCTTGGTGTCTTCAAAGATATGTCATTCAGAAGGATGTGGTTGCAAATCAGATTCATAGATAGTACCACTTCTAGGTGGTGGTTGAAATGCCTTCCTCGCTAAGAGGGGGTGTTTAAATTTGGTAGCTCAAAAGGTATTTTCGGTTGGAAAATTCCTTGTGGATTTCTCATTTGGTTAATGGGATTTGTACCCAAGGAGTGGGTGTTTGCTGGGGTTTTGCACATGAAGGATTGGTTGGGAACCAAAGAGTTGCGGTGCATGAAGGGTCGTGTCCCTTCATTTTTCCTTGTAACAACTATAAGTACACCACCGTGTTGGATGCATTCGATGGAAACTTAAGGTCCATTTTAGGATTGTGGCAAGGCATGCCACCAAGGTTAAGGTGTGGAGCTCCAAGGTAGGAGCACATCGTGGTATAAATAAAAAGGTAGAAGGCATGAAATTCTATGGTTGGCTGCAGGCCTATGTGAAGGGTCACATCATTGTTTTGAGGAGGTTGTGACCATTATGAGGAAGCCACGGTAAAGGGACAAGTCGCAGGAATAAGGAATTATTATGAGGCATATTGCTCGCCAACTACTGAGAAGGAAGGGTTGTAGCAAGCTACAACAACATAGGACGTAATTCAAGGGTTGAAGGAGTAGCCTGTTTTTGTGTTTGGAAGGGTTGGGAAATCCGTAAGGTGACAATAATAAAGTGTTGGGCTACTATAGGGTTTATGTGGTAAAGGAAAACCATAGATTGGTTATTCGGCAGCGAGGGATTGAAGGACTAACCGTCAGGCCAAGGAGATTGATAAGGTACAACTGTGGGTTATGAAAACCTTATTTTTCTGGACCATAGGGCTAAAGGGGGCCTATAGGTGCAAATAAAGGAAAGAAGGAGTCCACAGGAGTTGTGTGTATTGAAGGCTGCTAGGTGCACAAAGAGCTTGTTATTAAGATAACTATGAGCCTAAAGGGTTAGGAGGCAGTTCCAAGCAGTTTATGGCCTAGTTACGGCCTGGTTAGAATAACAGTATAACAAGGAGCTAAATGATGGATTAGGACCTGTTTGGATGCCCTCAGGTTGATTGTTGGAACTCGTAAAGGAAACACACTAGTTGTAGGTTTAGAAAACAAATCAAAAGGAGCTAGGCAACTGAGGAAGGAGGGTCATTAGGCCTAGGAAGGTGCCAAAGTGACCTGGAAGAAGGGATGACTTGTGCAAGTTTCCCTATGAAAACAATTTAAGAGACAAAACGAATGTAAGTTCCTTTTTATGTATTTGGTATTTATGAAGGATTGTAAAGGGCCACTTTCCCTAGTATGAAAGCCCTACATTTTCTTATTGAAGGAATAATAAGAAATAAGTTTTGGGCATAAATATTGTGTATTGTGCATGATATAATTGTTGGTATATTCCACTATGCAAATGGTTTTTAAATTTATGCATTTTCAGTTTGTGTATGTTTTTTGTTGTGTGAAACTACCAAAACATAGACCACAACAAGGGTGCATGAAATTCTAACATTATTTAAGTTTATGTATCCTTGAAGATTGCATGTAGCGTTAAAATAACTAATGTTAGTTAAGTGTAGATTAAGTTAATTTAATTTAATTTAATTAATCTACAATTTAATTGCATTTATTTACATATGATTTGGATTATATGCCATTGGAACACATAACTTTTTGTTTTATGTTTTGTTCTCCTTTGGTTCCTTTTATCATTTGCCTTTTCTTCTTGTTCATATGTCTTTCACCACCCATATCCAATTGCATGCACCATGGAGGTTTTCTATTATATCGGGATTTCATTGATTATGTAATTTAGATGATGATCGAATCTGACAAGGTTTGATCTCTTTGAGTTGATTTGAGGATAAGAGAGACCATTGCTATCTTGAAAGGGTGGGGTTTTGAGGGGAGAAGACTTGAGGGTAAAGAAAACTCTCAATAAAGGGGGAGGGTAGGCATAAGAAAGGGGATGAGAGTTTTTGTTTTGGGGGAAGTCAATTTTGTTTCAAGAGAAGGAGGCTTATAGAGGAATGGGGATAAGAAAATTGGCAGTTTGATTTCAGAGTTGGGAGTTAGGAAGGTCCTTAGAACTTATATAACTTGAATACACCACCAATGTGGTTTTGGACTTGGGCTCAAAGAGCTAAGGAACCTATGGAGGTTCGTTCGGTTAGGAAGCTAGATAAGATGCTCCTAGTTGGCAGGGTGGCATATTCAGTCAAATGGTCTCGAGAAGAGCATCGCAAGAGGGAAAGAAAATTCCAGCCAGGTATTTTTTAGACAATTTATTTATTTAACATATCTTTTGTATATGGGTGTGTGTGTGTTGTTGAATTGTTATGATATTAAATCTTTTGAAGATGGAATAAATACATTTTTTTACAAGCTAGAGGTCCCGAGTAAGGGTTATGACAAAAATAACCAAAGAACACATTGATGATGTTCAAGCCAACAAAAATAATTACCTAGACAACGACATCTTCTATGTATGCATGGTCACTCATCTACATCGGCCTCCCAAATTTTTATTTTAAGACAAAACTTATTTAAGGGGGGAAACAACTTGAAACATACCTAATTAGATTCAAAATTTATTACTCAAAACAAAAAAACAATAAACCCAGTTAAGTATAAACACAAACAATTCAAAATGAATTAATCAAACAAGTGATAAGAGTGAATGATAAAATAATACAATGTGTTATTAATACACCTTGAAGGCTTCCTTGACAATTACCTATGCATTGGATTGCTCACATATTTATTTATGGCATTGAAAAGTACATTCTACAACATGTGTCATAAGTTAATCCAAAAATAAATATTATACTAATAAATAAAAGTTTAGTTGGTTTAAGATTTTAATAGTAAAACACAAATATATTTTAATATCCGCTTAAAGTTATTAAGTTTAATAATGAGATATATTTTAATATTTTCTTAAGAAGAACTTCATGGTATCCTCTTATTTCTTTGGAATATTTAAATGGAGAGTGGTTCAATGACCAATGATAATAGTAGTGAATAACCTAAAGGAATTCCACTGAATTCAACTAGTTTTATGCTAGTAGATGCTCAATGCAAATTTCTTTTGAGTTAGGGACACTAATATTTGTTGAAGAATTAATTAGAGAAGCCATCCACTAATGTGGACAAACATATATTTAGTTTCCCTATGAGGTATTCCTGGAATAATATCTATATCCTATATCTATATCTTATACTATATCTATATCTATATATATAGATATAGATATATATATATATATCTATATATATATATATATATATATATATATATATATATATATATTATTAAAATAATGATGTGAGTCCATATTAATTTAGATCTATAAAGTATTCAAAAGAATCAACTATTTGAAAATGAAACTTTTCTTCAAATTTTTACACTTCAAAATATTTGATCCTTTTCAACACTCATTAAATTCAAAGTTAAGATAAATCTAAAATGATATTTATTTACCCCAGATGCGGGTGATGAGACAGGTGAAGGAGAGGAGCCACATGGACGACATGGGCTGCCTCGTGTCTCAGCAGAACATTGATGATCCCTTCTGCCGCCATGGATAGACGCTTCAAGAAGGGCAGCAGGCATTCAATGCCACTTATGGCTCCAAAGTTCGAAGGTAATCTGCGAGTATGGCGTACAAGCGCCAAGGGAAATGCTGGCAGGGTTTTAAGGCAGAGGAGCCGAGCCATGGAGATCAATTGGCTGGCCGTTGCTTTGTCCTTCGGGTTCATCTTCCTGTGGACAGAGCTAGCGAGCTCAATACTGGTAATTGTTTGCGCTTTCCTCAGAGGGGATTCAGGATCACAAAGCGCTACCACCTCACTGCTCCCGCCTTCTTCTCAACCCTTGTAGCTTCTGCAGTCATGTATCGCAGAAGAGGTCCAGCCCGCGGCAGACCGGCTCGCCCTCTAGCTGAGCGTCCTCGAGTGCAATGTTGCCGCTGCAGGTGTCACAGGGGAATTCAAGCCGCCCCACAGGCAAGCCAGTATTTGGATTCTAACGCGCCTAACGCCAAGTCGACCCCTGCGCCTGCCTTTGGATTCGCCATATTTTCCTTCCGCTGCTCGCAGGATCGCCCACGCATCAATGCACATGTCTCAGTCCTTTTCCTTGAGGAAGATTAGGACGAAACGGGAGACGCGAGCAGAGGGGAGAGATCTCCAGGGGGCAGCCGGAGCGCGGAAGCAAGGCCACCTGCGGAGGAACCTGGTCAAGCCTCCAAAAGCCCTCCATCTCAGGAAGCAGCGACCTCGAAGGCGGAAGTGGAAGAGGATTGGGACACTTTGCGAGAACGGTATGGATGGTGTGAAGTGGTGGAGGAAAAACCTCCAGAGTAGCCAGCTGCTGATCAGCTTCCTCTGCGCGCGGCGATGGTATGGGTATGTTGGAGCCCTCCTTGGTTTTCAGCATGATCATAGCTCTGTTTTTCATTTTTTCTAGCCTAATTTCAACTCAAATCATACAATGGCCAAGTCAGTCGAACCCAGCAAGGGATTTTGTTGTTTGTTCTCACGGGCAGTCACAGTAAATTGTCATGCCCCTGCGTGGGCTTTCTCAGTCTTTGGTCAAGCCCCTGCGTGGGTTGTGCCAGCAAGTTTCTCGCCCCTGCGTGGGTGGTTCAGTCCATTTGAATTTTGGTTGATGGCTCCAGACCCCTTTTTGGGTATAATTACAACGCCCCTGCGCGGGTAGTCTCAGTTAATTTTCTGTCCCCTGTATGTTCAGGAAGACGTCTGGGAGAAGACTCCATGCCCCTTTTTGGGTCTCGTCCTAAAGCCCACAGTCCCTCGCTTGGACCTGGGTACTCTGTTTTCTTGTCTGTAATTTGCACCCTGTACATAATATAATAGTTAGTCTTACAGAGAAAAAGAAAATGATATTTATTTAATCTAATTTATATATTAATTTAATTTATTGTTTATTTACTCCATTGTTTATAAAATCATTTCATTTTAGCTACATGTTATCCTGATTTTTCTACAAAACCAATACCCACTATCTCTCTACAGAACTTACATCTCAGAATCCATTTCCATATCATTATGATATTTTAGTAACATCTTAACAACTTTGTGCTACTAGATAATGCATTTAAACTACAATGACTAAGCCCCAACTACACCAAGTCCAAGAGGTTTTAGTTTTTGAAGATGACTCAACATAAATTGTTTTGGTAATAAAGATTTTTTTTTTTAATGACAAAATAATATCTATTTATATTTCCACACATTTAAATTCCAGATTCTTTGCCATAATATTTTCAATAATTATTGTTAATTTTTCTTAGGGCTAGATTGTTCTTTTCTTTGCTAATTGCATTTCTTCATTAACACATTACATTTAATCCATAACATCATAGCATTATTTAGATTTACATCATCATTCAGTAGAATATGCAATTATATAGAAAGAATAATATCATCATTATCAATGTAGCGAAACATAAAGGAACAATAGAAGAAAACCATTCACACATTGATACACCACAATTGGTCGAAGACCAAGGCAAAACCCACTGTGGGGAAAACCCTTTCAAATCTTTCTTATTAAATTGTCATCGAATGATTCAACAAAAGAGAGTACAATGATCCATATCTTCATTCATAGAACTGTTCATAAAATGCAACTACAACATCCATGAAATGAACCCAACAATGCTTACACTGAAAAACTTGAATCTGAAGTCTGTAATGAACTGTCATTATCTATAGTCAACTGCTGAACTTTAGGGTCATTGAGAAAAATCTTCGGACAACAGACATTCCATCATTTAGGTCCCGGTCGCACGGAGGAGTCATGCATACGATTGGGAAGCTTTTAGTCACTCTCTGGAGCCTACAAGCGAGAGACTGCAATCTACAACTGAGATTCTAAAACCCTAGATTTCGGTCACACAGAGGACGAGATGTGCATGTGACTAGGATGCTTCAGTGGCATGGATGAGCTTGGTAGCAGGAGATTGCAGTTGAGATCTCTTTGTCGTGCATGCGACTAAGGCCCAAAACCCAAAAAATGTGAGCTTCAGACCTTGCAATTTCATCTTTGTGTGAACTTGTTCCTTCGTGGATGAGCCTCAAACGTATGCGAGCCAAAAAAACAAGATAGAAGAGTGTTTCATAATGATTTCCAAATGAGGTAGAGGTCACTTGTATTTATAGCCTTCGAAGGGTGTCCAGTTTGCTTTAGGGCTGACCTTATATAATATGTACATGTGAGCTCTTCTTCATAAGTACACTTTCCCTTATCCATTTTGAGTGATCTTTAGGTCGATTTTGGTCCTCTCGAAAAGAAGAACTCAATGCAATCATCATCTCCATAAAATGAGTTGTCCAAAGTGGAATTTGACCGCAGTTTCTTATTTTAACACTCCCTCTCAACTAGGGGGAATTCCACCTGTGTCATGTCATGAGTATCTTATCAACAAATCATATCCAGTCTCAAGTATCTCATCATCACCTATCGTCATTGATCATCAGAATTCATCTCTTTCTTATTCCTACTTATCTCTTGATTTCCCCTGCTCATATGCTGGATATTCTCGAATCTAAAAGAAGAAGAATTTGTCATCAGAGGGGAGCCTAAGCTACCACTCTCTATTCATTGGGCTACCACCTGGAATCTTTGCCAACAGGCTACCACTCGGGAAGATCGGTGAGGTGTCTGATCTAAAACTCACATCGACATCAGAGAGCATATCATTAGGGGTAACATCTCAACCTGAAACCACAAAGCATATATCAACCTAGAATCTCATGGGGGAGCTAAACATCTACGACCCCATATTGAGAAATAGGTGATATAGGGGAGCTACTACTCAACCCATCCTATTTCCTACCGATCATCCCAACAATGAACCTCAATAGTCATGTGGTAGAACACCTGCATCATAATATGAGCTTGAACAAGATACTCGACTTACCAAGAGTTTAGGATCACATGCCTCCAAGCCTCCTCAACCCATTGGTCAGGCAGGGAGGGACAATCCAAACAAGCCCTGCTTGTAGGTATGTTGCCAATTGGGGTATACTTTGCAACGACCAAAGATGGGGGAGATACCCAACTTGTCAAAACGGACAGGGATCACACACATCCCATGGGTGATAGATAGGGGTGATACCCTATTGTCCAGAGTTCCTTCAACCCCAAGAGCCCTCTATCTCAATTCCTCACCCTGGGAGCTCAACAGGGGGGAAGAGTTGGTTCAGTGTCCTTGATCATAGTTTCTCTCTGTAGACTATAAACATATCATCGTGCTCATATATGGTAATCATCATGTCTCAATAGCAGCTGTCTCTTGTTCATATAGGACATCAACTCAAATATCATATAGAACAAAAATATATATATATCACAAAAAGGATACTTTATCCTCCCTCTTAAGGTGGTGTCAACCACAAACCTAAGTTTTCTTTCGTACCACAACACTGTCTCAATGAAGGTATCTCATTCCCAACTATATGCGAGATTCTTTGCCAATTAGTTCCTACCCTTTCTCATCATAATGTATCCATGTCATATCCAGATCCTGCTTAAACATCTATCCAAAAAGCTTCTTCATCCTGCCTCATAGCTAGTCATGCTAGCAACCATCGTACTAAACCTCAGTCATGCTTAAAGCTACGAACCTCTCATATCATGGAAAATCTCATACTAAGGAAGCACCCAGATGCGCTCATCAATAATAATCCCAAACATCATCAGTGCATCCACACAGTTACATATCACAGGAATAATGTCTTAGTCCAAAAATTGTTCATTCCATGCAAATATCTCGAAGGGTGCTCGGGGAAACTCTGTGTATGAAGTGGCTCAATCATGAATCGACTAAGGTTCTATGCACAACATATATGTATATGGATGGGTGTTCAATCTGAACATTAATGCTTCAATCAATTGTCGGTTTCCAAGTTGAGTTCAACAATATCTCTTCACAACTTCTTGAAATTCAATCGGAGTGTTCAAGGATTTGCATTTCCACTTTCCAACACTTCTTCAACAACTTTGAAATATATATTTTCTTTTCCCAACTTCAAAAATCGATTCATCATGCCATGACTCATTATTTCAAGCTTCAAAAGCCATCTCCCTCTTACTTGGATCATTAGAGGCTCATTACCTGTCAACAATAGACCGTCAGCATACAAAACCAAAACCGAAATCAAAATCATACCTTGGAACACTTGACAAGTAGAGGTTTGGATCAACACATCATCCTGGGTTCACCAGATAACTATCAATGCAGACACATCAAGATCAAGGAGCTTGCTTCATACAATTCTCTCTGTAAACATAACACTTTACCAAACTAATATGTCCAATCTTACATAAATCAATATTGTACAATCAAATCAACTAAGTCAGTTGATCAAAGTTTAGATGCCAGATCAGAACTAATATCAAAATAATCAATATCACAATATTAGATTCTTTAGACCAGGTGACAGGTAGAGGTCTCATCAAGTCATGACTTCATCTATTATATTGCCAACAAGTTGTCATTTAATTATCAAACCAAGCTTCATCAAGTCATCCTCGTGATCATAATATTAGTCAAATAGGCTCCATTCGTAATTGTGAGATTACTTCACACAATATGCATGAATCATTTGTGAAGGATACATTCTCATCATACCTTATGGCTTACCTTGCCATTCAACAAACATTGAAACAATATACCATGCATACCTTGTAGTATTCAAATACCTGTGCACCTTCTTCTTTTACATAGGAAGCTTGTAGCACTTTGTCACCGTTTCATCAAATGCCTCTTATTCATTCATACAACTATTCATCAAAAGCAACTATAACATCCATGAAATGAACCCAACATTGCTTATACTCGAAATCCTGATTCTGAAGCCTGTAATGAACTGTCACTGTCTGTGGTCAACTAACGAACTCTTTAGTCATTAAGCGAAATCTTCGTACAACATAAATTTCATCATTTAGGTCTCGGTCGCATGGAGTAGTCATGCGTGCGACTGGGAAGCTTCCAGTCACTCTCTGGAGCCTCCAAGCGAGCGACTACAGTCTGCAACTGAGATTCTGAAACCCTCGATGCCGGTTGGATGGAGGAAAAGTTGTGCATGCGACTAGGATGATCCAGACACACGGATGAGCTTGGTAGTGAGCGACTTCAGTCTAGATCTCTCTGTCCTGTGTCTATGACTGAGGCCCAAAACCCTAAAACAAAAATGCAAGCTTCAGACCTGCAATTTCATCTTCGAGCGAACCTGTTCCTTCGCAGACAAACCTCAGACCTGTGCGAGCCAAAAAAAAAGATAGAAGAGTGTCTCATAATGATGTCCAAATAAAGTAGAGGTCACTTGTATTTATAGCCTTCCAAGGGTGTCCACTTTGCTTTAGGGCCGACCTTATCTAATATGCACATGTGGGCTTTTCTTCATAAGTACACTTTTCCTTATCAGTTTTGAGTGATCTTTAGGTCGATTTTGGTCTTCTCAAAAAGAGGAATTCAATGCAATCATCATCTCCATCAAATGAGATGTCCAAAGTGGATTTAGACCACAGTTGCATATTTTAACAATTATATCATTATGTTAATGTCAAAAATAAAATAAAAAATAAAATATGCATACTTAAAAAATCCAAATAAAAATAGAGTATACACTTTCATAGACTATTAACAAATCCAAATAAAAATAGAATATACACTTTCATAAATTTTAACAATTTTTTTTATACATTAATTTAATTTCTAACTTCAATATAACTTTAGAGTTAAATTATTATTATTATAAAATATCCCTAGCATCCTATTTTTACAATATACCTCAATTCAGTCCTATTTTAAAAAAGAAAAGAAAGAGGAAGGTGGTTCACCTACTTTCACTTAAGTTCCCATTTTCCATTTTCATCCTTGTTACAATCGAATCATATATTTTAGGGGTAGTGTTACCTTGTACCTTTCGTTTACAAACGCTTCTTCATGTAATGAGCTTAATTTTCTAAACTTAGAGAATATTGTAAAAAATATTTTATATTTACTAGAGTGGACTATAATGACAATCATGTAAAAAATATTTTATCATTATCGAATCCTTAGAAAGATAGTGTTCAAATTTACTAGAGTGACTATAATGACAATCATCTCAAACAAACTGACATGCATGATATACAATGGAAAACGATGAACGTCATTCAGTGGGTCCACATCGACTAATTCAGAAATATTTCTCTTTGCGGCTGGATAAGAAGTCCGTTGGTCTTCATTTCCACACTACATAAGATCTGATCATACAAATAGTCATTACTCAATTCAAGAAGCCTTTTTCTTTTAAACTAGAAACTGCCTCCTTAATTACTTGATCCATGGGTGTAAAAACGAGACCCAGATCCATCAATTTCTTTGCAGCATTCTTATCTCGTAACAAACCAGGTTGTGTCACTTCTGTGAACCTGCAAAAAAAACAACTGAGTTAAGCATACTTACATAGGAAACCATAGTAATCTCTTCATTTCAACACTCAGACAGTCATTATTTACAAAATTTTCAGTGCTCTTTCCTCTTCAATCAGATACTCCTTGGAACTAATAAAAAATAAGTCAATATGTATGCAGTCCCAGTTCAACTCGAAGAACACATTCCTTAGTAAAAAAAGCAGTATATCAATATTCTCATTAGACCGAGAGAAGCCAGGAGCATTATTCAGACCAGTATGTGGGAGATATGTTACACCCATGCCTAACATTGATGTGACTTGCGGTAGAAAAGGGCACAGTATAATATTTTTTTAAAATTGAAAAAATAACAGCCCAACATGGATGAGATGTGTAACCCTTATAAATAAAAATAAAAATAAAAAATTCCAAAACAGAATATCAAATATAATTAATACATACAAACCAATATATATCCATTTTAAGTCAACATTAATTAAAATTTAATACACACAAACCAGCAGAGATCCATCTTAAGTCAAAATCCCGTTAAGCACTGGGAGTTTTGCATCTCAGTTTCCTTTTGATCCCTCTTGGTGTTTAATAGTTCTGGAGTGGAGTTAAGATGAAACTACGCTGATTGTAAGAATCAAACAACTAAAATAACTACAAATAACAAAATTCCAATAACAATCGGACAAATACCCTAATACACAATTACTTATTCCAAAAATAACATGCAACAATGTAGAAATTTTTCAAACTCTGATGATTTTTTAAGGAGACTTAATGTATGATGGGTTCCAATATTTAAACGCATACCAATTGGAACTATCTCTCAAGATAAATCCTAAATGGTAAGTCCCAAGGATGTGGTCCAATGCTTAATAGTTCTGGAGTGGAGTTAAGATGAAACTATGCTGATTGTAAGAATCAAACAACTAAAATAAATACAAATAACAAAAGTCCAATAACAATCAGCCAAATACCCTCATACAAAATTACTTATTCCAAAAATAACATGCAACAATGTAGAAAATTTTCAAACCTATAATTTGCTGATGATTTTTTAAGGAGACTTAATGTAGAATGGGTTCCAATATTTGAATGCATACCAATTGGAACTATCTCTCAAAATAAATCCTAAATGGTAATTCCCAAGGATGTGGTCCAATGGTTAGGTGGGGAGGTTTGACCCCACAGTTCTTGTGGTCCAATCCTGGGTAAAATCTGCTAGATACAAGACATGTATTTAATAAGTAGATATGATCTTGCAGTGCCTTACAGAATTACTTCTTTCCCCAGCTATTGAACAACTTTGAACATCTTATGATAAAGCAAAGATGTTAGCCTCACTCTCATATGATAAAAACAATTCTAAGTCCAAAATAATTAAATTAATTAAAATCATAAAAGTTGGATTTAATCCTACTTTTCTAGATTGGGTTTGTTCCTTATAGATAGGAGTCAGTTTAGGTCTAGTTGGTTGAGAGATTCTCTCCAACTAATTAGGCTCTTAGATTAGTGTGTGGTTGAGATATTTGCTCAACCAAAGTGTCCAAGATAGACACACTATCTTGAGACAAATTTCCTCATGTATTTATATTTGTATCATAAACATTATTTGGATAAGGAGAGAGGAATACAGTGAGCCTCTTAGACCTTTTCCGCCATGCCTACGATATGTATGTCTCTGATAAATTTATATGTACAGTCTCACATTCTGTCGAGTGAAACTCAAAAATACAATGTTAGAAGAACAAATCACCACTGCCCTAAGGAGGATGTGCATGGTTGTCAAAAGTCCATAAGTAGATGCTTCAGTCTCGTTGACTATTGAGTCTTGACTTCCAACCCAAGCCTAATCATATAACTACTTCCAAATATTTTACTAAAATATCAAGATTTTAGTAATCATTAGAAACGCAGAAGCAGATCAAACACAGAAGGCAAAGGGGAAGCTGAAGTTGCACAAGGAAGGAAATAATTGTCAGGGCAACATATATCCTTTGTTTCTCTTAAGTATATTGTCACTGACTTTTAGCAATTGATTCAGATATTAAAGATAAGAATCCATCACTATTCTTCTTAATAGCCTACCAGAGGAGTACCAACATTTTTTGACTTCATTTTGTATCTCTTCTCAAAATGAAACCCCCACATTTGAAGAAGCTCTAGGCTTACTCTAAAAGGAGCAGAGACTCAAGAAGAAAGAACCTACACTAGATCAAGCTTTTATAGGAAGACACAAAGGAAGAGGTCATGACAGACACCATCGAGGAAGAAGATCTAATTGGTGTCAAAATCAAAATTAGAAATCAAATTCTTCAAATCAGACAAGTACTTATGAAATTTCTAAGCATTGCAATTATTGTCACAAGAATAATCGTACTAAAGAATAGTGTTATCTTAAACAATAACATGAAGCTGAGAGGACTAAAGGTAGAGAATATTGTAGAAGAAGAAGAAGAGGGGGTAGACATAAGAGTTATTTTGTTGAAAACAATACAATTGTTCCTCAAGAATCTGCCACTAATTATTTGTTTATGGCTTCTAATATTGATACCTTGGCTTCTCAATGTGTTTGGTATATTGATTTGTGAGCCATGAAGCATATGACTAGTAAACAAGAAGTTTTTTAAAACTTGCTCCTTGTGATAATGAAATTTTTATTCTTGGTGATGACAGTTCCCATGAAGTACATGGCAAAGGTGATGTACCCATGAAAGCTTCAAGAGATAGTATTAGAACCATATAGGATGCCTTATATGTTCCTAGCTTAACAACAAGTCTTCTTTTAGTTAGTAAAATCACTGATAAAATCTAACTATTGTGTTTGATAAGAAGCAATGTATAATTGAAGACCATAACAATAATATTATAGCTGGATGATTGTACTGGAATGATATGTATATATTTGATGGCTTTCCATGGAAACAAGGAGTTTTTTGACATGTTGCATCTCAAAATCAATTATGGCATGAAAGATAGGGTCATCTCAATAATTTTTATTTAAAGTTTCGGCATAAACATAACTTGGTGAATGGATTGCCTAATATTGATTATTGAAGAAGACAAAGGTTTATGCAAGACATGTCTTGCAAGAAAGCAACATCATTTCAAATTTGATAACAACAAAACCAGAGAAAATCAGGTACTTCAATTAATTCATAGTGATGTTTGTGGTCCCATAAGAACCCATTCTCTTAGAGGTGCTAAATATTTTGACATCACATTCATTGACGATTTCTCATGGAAAATATGGATGTATTTTTTGAAGAACAAATTTGATGTTTTTGTCACTTTAAAAAAAATCAAAGCTATGGTTGAAAATGAAAGTTGTAAATGCATTAAGATTTATGAAGTGATAAAGGACGTGAATATGAATCAAATGGTTGTCATGGTTTTTTCTATCATCATGGTATTAAAAAAACAAGCATCTATTGCCAAGACACCTCAATAAAATGTGATGGGACCAGCTCGTGCTATATACCTTAATCAGGGAAATAACCGTTGATTACAATGATATAGGAATAATTGTTTTATTAATCAGGGTTTAGCGTTGATATTTTAGTTTTGGAATTGATCGCTGTATTGATGACTTTGTACGCCGAGAGGATAGTTGTCCTGGCCTCGGGCTTCCGTCCTGCGTTTGGATAAACCCTAGGGTATTGGGTTCTCCCGGTCATTTTCACTGCGCGCTATTGGGTTGTGAGCTCTGCGGTTTTGTGAGGGTTTTTCCCTGTTGTGCAACTATGTTTTGCTTGCGTCGACTATGGCTTCTTCGTTGGTAAGTTGCAGCTGTGCTTCAAATTTTTTTTCTTGGTTTACGCCCTTGTTGGCTTGGCTCTGCTAGTCATTGGTCGAACTATGTGAGATTCTCTATTCCTTGGACGGCTTGATGCTCATTGCTTCATTTTGGTTACTCATTCGGTCTTTTAATTTAATTTGCAGTTCCTCTGCTACTTGTATGGTTGCATAATTAGTTGTTTGGGTATGCATGTGGTTGTGTTTAAGTCGCGGCCTCAACAAGACCCTTCCGTCCGGCGACTGCTCTCTCTGGCAAGGTAAAATGTCTCTCTCTGATGAAAATTATGCACTCAACTTTTTCTTTACATTAATAGTTTCGGCTCCTTGCGAGCAGGGTTCTTATTTTATGACGGCCGGTCAATTGTGATTCTCCTTGTCTGGCTTTGTTGTCGAGAGGGTAAGTTCTTCCAGCATTCACGTTCCCTTTCTAATAGTCTTCACTGTTTTCTTGTCTGGCTTTCAAACCCACGGTGCTAACGCCTTGTTGTGTTCTCCTTGCAGGTCACTGGTCTCCAGTTGGAGTATCCCTCGGCTTCTTCTTCGAATGGAACCGGTAGGATCTTTCCTTGTTGTCTATGTTTGGTCAAGGGTTTCTGGTTGTCTTTTCTTGTACTCGCCCTGAGTCCTGTTGCAATGTCGTTCGATTGTGAACAATTCTAGTTTTCTGGTTCGTTGACTGAGTAGTGTGGGTTCTGCCGTGAACTATAAAGAATTTTGTTTAAGGGTTTGAAACCCTAACCCTCTTTCCGTTGCTCTATTTCTGAAGGAGGGTTTACTCGCCTTCGAAACCGCTGGGCTTTAAACTTGTAATTACGTGATTGAAACCCCAATGTGGGCTATTGTAATTATTGTGAAAGATTAATGAAAAAGTTTTGTATTAGCGTGCATAGGATTACCTCTTGCTTGTATTCGATACTGGAACTGTATTTGTTGATAGTGACTTGTTGTAGCATATCTTCGCGCCTCTGTAGATTCTTAGCATGCAAAGGAACTATGTGCTTGTCTTCGTTGTGTATATCTGTGTCTCGACTATAGTTATGCTTCTACTTGACATTGTGTTTGGGAATTTGCTTTTGTTCTACCAGGAAGGAAATTGACAGATTGTTTGACTATCCTTTTATTACATGTAACAAGAATTAGATGATAGGAGATATAGTAGTCATTCAGATGGACTCCGGAAACAAATAATGAAAAGAAAATATCTCTGTTTCGTATTATTATTCTCTGTCCAGAAAAGATCGAACCCCGTCCATGCTGTGTACAATTGTTTTATAATCTTTGCAATATAGTTAGGCAAACTGTTGGCAGTTGCTTGTTTAGTTATGTAGTTGTTAACTATCTCGCTATTTTTATTCTTTCGTTCTGTAGAATATAATGATAATATTTTCTTTCTTGTTACTTTATTTTTTTCAAAAGTAAACAACTAGAAAGTTAAACTAAACAAGGGACTAGACAACCAAGTGTCTGCAACTACTCTACCTGACTGCACTATCCCTAACTGTACTATCCCTAACTAATTAACAGACAAAAAAAACATAAAACAGGCTCCTAATACTGTTCTTAATTAACAAACACAAATGAAATTCAAATTGTTGATGAACCTCTCCTCCTCAGCTGAGACCAACACCCGGTCATGGCGCCTTTAGCTGGATGCTCCTGCATCTAAATGGGGTAACAGGGAGGAAAACCAGATTTATTGTGGAAATGGCTAGGTGTATGTGAAAATGACATCATCTTAGTGACAAGTTTTGGGATGAAGCAATGTAGACATCAGTTTTTCTTTTTTAAATCATAGTCTGACAAAGGTAGTTTGTGAATAGACCCTTATGAAACTTGGTTAGGAAGGAAATCAAATGTATCCAATCTCAAAGTTTTAGGCTATTTAGCATAATCACATATTTCTAATTCAGATAGACATAAGTTGGAGGCTAAGAGTAGAAAATGCATCTTTATTGGATATGGTACCGAATCAAATGCATATAAGTTACGTGATCTAGTAAACAAAAAGGTTGTTATAAATAGAGATGTCATTTTTGATGAAAGACCTCCGCATGTCCATCAATCCAAATGGAAAGGTGAAGCTTTGTAGGGTGATAATGATGAGCATGAGTTTAAAACTCTTGTTACATATAGAAGGCATGGAAGAGAAGAGGACAGATAAGCGGAAAAAAATAATGTAGAGTTTGAAGAAAAAGATGGTAGTTAGTATTCAAGACGTAAAGCCAAATGAAATACAACAAGGACAAAGAAGGACAAGATCACAATCACCACATTAGGTAAATCTTGCTTTAACGAGTGAAGTTGTGCATTCTTATGCCAGTGTCTTTTAATGAAGCAAATCGAAAACAAGAACGGAGAGATGTTATGCAAATTGAATATGATTTTTGGATAAGAAAAAACACTTAAGTTAGTTGAATTACCCAAAAATAAGAAAATAATAGGCTGTCAATGGGTGTACCACACAAAAATTCAAACCAAATGGTTCCATTGATATATATAAATCCAAGCTGGCTGCAAAGAGATATGCAGAAAAATAAGGTATTGATTATGAGGAAATGTTTGCTCCTACTGCAATATTAATAACAATCAAAATGTTATTAGCTATTGTAGCACAATTTGGATGGCAGGTACACCAAATGGATGTTAAAAGTGCATTCTTGAATGGAGATTTACAAGAAGTATATATGGAGCACCCTGAAGGATTTGTATGTGAAGGAAAATAAAACTTATTATGTAAGTTGGTGAAGGCTTTGTATAAACTAAAACAAGCCCCTCGAGCATGTTATGAAAATCTTAACAAGCATCTTAAATAAAAAAGTTTCAAAAGAAGTGATTCTAACCCTAATTTATATCTCAAAGAAAAAGGTGAGGAAATTATAATTATGGTTATATATGTTGATGACTTGATAATTATAGGTGACAATAATGATTTGATACACGGAGAAAATTATAATCTTTCTAAATAATTTGATACGACTAACTTGGGATTGTTACATTATTGCTTGGGTATTGTAGTCTGTAAACATTCACATAGAATTTCTATCTTATAGACAAAGCATGCTTCAGAACAATTGCAAAAATTTAGAATACGAGATTGTAATCCAAGTAAAACTCCAATGGAGGTAAATATAAAACTTTCGAAAGATCATAAATATGAAGTAGAGAAAGAATTGTTTTATTGTCAACTTGTTGGAGGATTAATTTATCTTACCACAACCAGACCGAGCATAAATTTTGTAGCTGGAATGTTATCAATATTTTAAAATTGTTCCAGGAAAACACATTGAAATCCAGCAAAAAGAGTACTTAGATATATCAAAAGCACCTTACAGTTTGGTATTATTGGAAAAAAATGATAACTTCATGCTAAAAGGATTTTCAGATGCAAATTGAATAGGTGATATAGATGACAAGAAATCTACAAAAGGTTATGTTTGTTCCCTTGGTAGTGGAGTAATTTCATGGGAAAGAAAAAGAAACCTTTGGTAGCACTTTCAATAATAGAAGTAGAACACAAAACAACTATTGGAGCAACTTGTGAAGCAAGTCGGTTACGAAATATTTTAAGTGATTTGAAGCTTCCACAAATGAAACCTACAATTTTACAATGTGACAACCAAAATACCATCAAGATGATGAAGAATGTGATTTATCATTAAAAAACAAAACTTGTTGAAATTCAACATTATTATATTAGAGAACAAGTGCAAAACAAAGAAATAGAACTGATTTATTTTATGTGGTGCTCCAAAGTGGCTTTGGGGCACAAGTCATGGTCTCATGGGTCTCCTGATGAAAAATAAGCCTGTATACTGCTCCAAATGAGGGCATGGAATATGATGCTTTCCTTCCCATGTCTCAATGATGAGACAAACCTCCTCTAGGCCTCAGATCAATTTCCAAACCCTATCTATATTGCTAAGCCAACTGGGGGCACTGCTGGTCCAAGTGCATCATCTCACATATGATGTGGGGCAATGAACAAGGTGTTGAGGGTGTTGAAGGCACCCACAAGATGAGACAATGCTATATCACATGACGGAGTCTCATGACTATCAATGCATCCCCTACAAGTGTCAATATGATCCTCTAGTGGGCTTGGGACTTAATTAAATTACCCAACCCATGATGAAACCACCAGCCAATTACGCATAAGATCCAATATGTCTCCTCACCCTCGGGTACAATAATTCATTAGTGCATCTAAGTGAAACAAGCTTGTTAGACAAGGGCACAAATGAGACTTCATAATGGGTTTCCCTTCCAAATTTGGGGCTTTGAGCATGTAATGGTGTTACCTCCCTAAGTAGGAGTGGCTAATAAACAACCCTATTAGGTTTTCCCAACCCCTAAAGGGAAGGACATGTCCAAGGTACATCTTTCAAGTGGTAGGTTTCATGTGGATAATGATGAGGTGGATTGGGACACAGGGGTCTCAAGGCTAAATGCCATGGGCTCAAGGGTGGTAATGATGAAGCATGTCCACATAGTTGGGTGTATGAATGTAGGAGGGAGCAATCGTGGTACATGAATTACCCCAACCTTTGTTTTTCCACCCTTCTTATTTTTCATTTTTCCTTTTATTGGTTTTTATTTTATTTTACTGCTCGGGTCTCCAGGGGATAAGAGCATGTTGTGTATGATATAGAAGTGACTTCCCCCTTAAGATAAGGTAGTTCATTACCCACTAGGGGTTGGGACATGCATGCATTCCTTAATGATGCAGGGGGCGCATAAGAGGGCCCTAGGAACCAGGGTGATGGCCATAATGATAAAGGGGTAGAGCTCATGCTCGACTTTTTCCCATGTGATAAATTTTATTGTCTTGACCATCTTTTGCATTTTGTAGTATAATTTCCTTTTGTATGTGACCATGATATGCTTTTATCTTTTCTTTTAGCCGTTATCGACCTCCAAGACAACGTTCTAGGTCCAACATAGACATGTGGACAAGGGGAGGGGGGTACCAAATCCTTGTGGATCTAGTGGTCATGTGGACCCAAAGACGAAATATGACAAAATAGGGCATCTCATGTGCAGAGGGGAGTGAAAAATGTGGAATAGGAAAATGAAGTCGCACTACCAAAATCAGGGTTTCCCAAGTAGTTCCCATCCTAAATGTGAAACCCATTTTTTAAAATTTGAACAGAGGAACTTAGAATTTGACAATTCGCATTAATGCCCTAATTGTGAAATTTAACCAAAAAGTAAATTTGAACTGGAATTTAAAAATTAAATTGTGGAAGAATACCTGGAAATTAATTTGGAAATGTTTCTTATCTGTGGCTTCTCCCGCTCCTGCTACCAAACCAACCATTTTCTCCCATCCTATCTGGGATCAACCTGTCTAGTTCCCATACCTAGAAGACTTTGAATTAGAGGTCTCCTAGCCCTCGTGCCCAAAACTCCAAGAACAATTGCTCAAACTTCCTCTCTGTCGATGACTTTCTCCGTATTTCCTTCTCTATCTGTGAAAGAACAAAAGAACTCCGCCTTTTTGTCATCTTCGATTCTCTTATAACATCCCCTCTTTCATTGCCCTCCCCCCCACCGTCTCCATATCCGGGTTTAAAATAAAGGGTTTCTAACTCAGATTCGTTCACAAGTGGAGAGAACTCTCACGTCCTGGGTGCTCCTTCTGAAATTTAGAGGCGGTCATATATTATTAGGTTAATGGTACGTAGGATATTTATTTTATTAAGTGCCATTACAATAATTATGTCCATACATTACTACCAATGCATTATTACTTTTATTAAATGTAGTTGGTACCATTATTTTAATCCTTTTATTAAATTTATACATTTAACAGATTTATATAATCATTAATTAATAGTTGAATTTGTTTAGGTATTAATTATCAATTTGTTTATGTTATTTGTCCTTTTTGAACACACACATATATATATTTCAATCCCCTTTTAGTTTGCAAAATTCATTGTATGTATTAGTTATATATTGTGATGGTGGTATAATTATTTCACAACAATTATTCATTAGATTCTGGTACGTTAGTATTTACTTAACACTTCGATAATTAATTCATCGCTTTTTACTTGGACATTTACCATAATTAGTTAGTACACATACTAGTGCAGTGCATGTGATACATGCATATGTAGCTATCATATGCATGCTAATATTTCTCTGTTCCCTATAACACAAGGTGGGTCATTACATACACCTCTCCTTCAAAAAACTTCGTCTCAATGTTAAGGTTTATATAGTATATCAGTAATTATTTTAGCAACTAGTGTAATCATATAAAGATTATGATCTGTGATTAAATACTTATTTAATGTGAAGAAATTTTAAAATTTATGTTTTGAATATGATAGGTTTATAATTTTAATAGTCAAGCCCTGCCCTCACCAGACTCCCAAGCTATTATAGAATCATCCTATTCTTCCTAATCTCTTATGCTCCCATCCTATCCGTCCTCTACTAGAATATGCCATGGTGGTAGCTATACTGATCTAGCCATTCATAAACCTCAAGGGTGATATTGTCGACTTTATTGACCTAATTTTCCAGTAGGCATATGGTAGTCATCATCACATGTCTAGGAGAGCCTGACTCGCACAATCCTCACATGAATCCAAGTTTTGGAGGATAAACGGTTGGAAACACCTCCACCCCTCCTAGTAGGACCAAGGTCAACACTCTATCATGGAATCTTATTGAGCTTCAATTGTTCTTGGAGTTTTGTCATCACGTGGTTGGTTTGATAATGATGCCATCTACAATGTAAACACTTGTCCACACATTATAACATATGCATCAATATATTCAAAACAAATTGTATTCAAATAACAATTTCTGTGCATTCCAAATATGTTACTATCTACAATATTGATCTATGCTTATATAACATATTTGATTATGTTTAGTCAACGCATCTGTAAGTTCGTTTTCACATTAAGTAGTCAAGTGTAGTCATTCTTTTATTGCCATCTTATCAAAAAAATTAGATACATTACATCTATAACATAATTCATAATTCATATTAGTATCATGTACCAACAATGTGAAACAAATAATAGACTTCATATTGGTGTTAAGAAAATACATATTTCATATTGGTATCCATGTACAAGCAATTTTAAGCAAAACTTTGAAATTATTCTTATACGTAATACTTCATAGTTATAGAACAGTTCAAAATAATAGTATCACACCAAAATAAGGTAAAGATATACAATACGGTTTTAAGTGTTTCAAAATCAAAACAAGTTGGGGTATTTCTGACATATGGCCTCTGTGTCTTCCCAAGTAGCTGATCCAGGACTACAAGTGTCCCACTGGACCTTAACTTGGTCTACCAAGCGAGACTTGAACTGTCGAACCCTATGTTCCAGTATACATAATGGTTTCCTCGTCTGATACCTACAGTTTCTTCCAATGAAGGTTATGAGATTCGTCAACTATATAAGTCTTAATACAGATACATGAAAATCCATTATGAACTTTATGCAAGTGGGATGGTAGTGCAAGACGATAGGTGAGAGGTCCAACTTTTTCTAGAACTTTGAATGGCCTTGTTACACAACAATTTGTCACCGTTTGTCACCGTCCTTGTTACCCCTCTCCTGCACCTTGGAGGACTCATTCCGGGATTTGTGAGAAGTGACAAGACTTGAAACCACTTGCATCATTCACCTCTGAACATGAGTTTCATATGCCCTGAAGACATTTCCTGAACCTTTCCCTTAAAAATAGCCCTTTTTACATTAGCGCTAGCCCACTGTGTTATGCCCGCGCCAATGGGGAAAATCCTATAAAAGGGGTGCGCCATTAGCGCTCTGTCCCAGAGTCGCAATTGCGCTAACCTTTTTGGGCAAAGTTTTAACCAATCAACCTATGAAAGTTCTATCCAACTCATTCACCAACTGAATCCAAGTTAAGTGAGGATGCTTTGGCTTCGAATCTCCTTGAATGGGAAGTAGTTTGCCACCATTCCATAGAAGTTTCCAAGTGATGAAGCCAAATCCA
>APFE031426564.1:29239-85048 GCA_000404065.3 Pinus taeda
GTTTTGGGATCCAGGGGAAAATCTCTGTGCATATGTGTTTTTATGTGTTATGCTCTCGCATTGTTTATTTTTCTGTGATTTAGAATTCGTATGCAGGTAATTTCTATACAGGGTTAAAACCTACATTAAGTAGGCCCAACCACTTCACGACCTCTACTGAAATGAGGTTATTTTGGTTGCCACCATTGACAATGAACTGTAGGGGAAAACCCTTCACCCACATTTGTGAGTGGAAAAGACGTTCCCCCTCCTCTAGATCTTCTAGCTCATTCTTCTAGATCTTAGCAGTGGAAATAGTGGCACTAGGCTCCACGTCAATATTTGCTTCCCTTCGTCATTCCCCTTATCGGGTTCTGACTCAGGGTCGAAACATGCATCTAATTCTGAACCCTTCAAATCAGCCACCAGCGACTGCATGGTCCGACACTCACTTGTGTTGTGAGTGGGGCTCTTATGGAACTCATACCACTTTCCTGTGTCCTTCTTTGACTTCATGGTGGTGTTCTTTTCTTGCAACTTCGACGGGTTGTCTTGGGTCACCTTGCCTTGGCCTTGTCCTTTGTTCTTCGGATTCACAGATCTGAAGTCTCGCTTCTTTTGTTTAAACTTTTGCTCGATCTTGACAGCGTATCAGTACGCAGTGCCAAGTAAGGAGATGTCCAGGAACTCCATCTCGTCCTAGATGTAGGCAGTCGCGGTATTTGAGTACCAAATGCCACTTAGAATCCTTGATCCCAACTTTGCACGAAGGGTATGAAAAATATTGGTAAACTTCAGCACGCCATGGTCCCTTCCCTACCACAACGTGGTCCACTTTATGTATTTATCCTCATAGCTTCCGATAGGGTAGTACTGCTCCTTGATGGCATCCCAGAATGAATTCCAAGTGGGTGTGGCTGAAAACAGTAAGGTCGTACTGTCATCCTTTTGCTCGCAGTAGGTTTCCCACCAGTCCTTGACGTGGGGGGCGGCTTTGAGAAGTGCAAAAGTGATATTTTCCCAGCTAGAAAAATCATGAACATAAAAATATCCTTCTAGCAGATTTAACCATTTATCAATGACATCCGCATCTATCTGACCCTCAAATATGGGAATGTCAAAGTTAACTTATACCTTAAAAGGCGTGGCACTTCTAGAGTAGCTGTTGGAATTAGATGCATCGCCCTTAGGTAGCCACAAAAGGATCTGGGAAAAATTGTCCATCATCGCATTCCTTTGTCACTTGAGGGCTTCTTCAAGCAAGACTTTGGTAGGATCTCCTACCCCCTCGTCTTTCTTTTCATCTAGCATGGGAGGCCATCGGGATTCGCAAGGCTGGTCTTGCAAAGGTTTGACCAGTTCAAGCCCTAACTCCTTATATCCCGACCTCGTTGGGGACATGCAAAGAAAAATAGAGAAAGAGAATACCGCTCTTATACCACTGATCCAGATTTAAATAGGAACACAACAAATTATAGATATAACCATAGATATAGAGATGCAGCAGAAATAACACTTCATTTCATTAATATCAAATATTGAAATATGCTTACAAACAGAATGAAAATAACACTACCTTGGGCAATGGTAGCTTATCTCAGAGAAGAGATGTATAGCTACATGCCTCTGAACTGAGTTACAATGAGGCTCAAGGGGCTTTTTATTATTGAACAATAAGAGAAAACCCTAAACAACCAAAATCCTAACCCGAGGAGATGTAACACCAAGAGTTTATGGGCCCCGTTGGGGTTAGTTCAGCAACCAATTTTACAGAGTTGTAGCTTGGTCATCTTATCTTCGTTTGATGTGTATGATACTTTGTTGGAAAGATCTCTCTGAGGACTATAGTGGTCAATGCGATTTCCATATCAATCGCTAAGTAATTTTGACAAAAGAACGCCGTTTATGGCCTCAAAACGACTCTGGAAGTTCAGGACCCGAAAAAACTACCAAAAATAGTAAATTGTGCTACAATTAAGGAAATTGAAAAAATGAAAGAAACAATGGTGAGGGTCCAAATGGAATAAACGGGTTGCCATCAATATCCACCTAGGTCAATGCTAGCATAAAATATGGGGTCCTCAACCATTTTGATGTTGCTGAGGTCATCATAATATCGAAACAAATATCGACGGAAGCTTACTTTTCGAACTTCTCAAGCAACACTAAACTTAGCCTTAATACTTCTTAAACAACGAGTTTTGTTCACGACTCATGAAATAAGAATAACCATTAGTAGTGATTTATCCATTCTCTGATCTCATTATGGCCTTTAATAAACTTACAATTGTTCATCATGACACATGAAGCAGAGAATCATGTCCTCCTTCTCAACTATGGATGATATACACTTTCCTTCATACAAATAATACATCCAATGTCCCTCTCAACTTAGGGAGATAATTCTATCATTAACAACTTTATTCTTCTAGCTACACAGGCTCTTTATTTTGCATCATCATATCATCGGAGAAATTCGATCTTCAAGAACATCATTCTTTATATTCATATGGCAACAAGGTCATTTTTCAATCTTCAGTGTAAAATTCAATGTCATCAAGGTTCTTACAACTCCCTCTTTCCATTGTTTTCAACATCATCATAAAGTCATGATCAAGTATGAGGTAGACATACAACCTTACAACCTCTTGAAAGTTATGTACCTACAAATCTCATCAACAAGTAAACCAAGCACAAATATATATATATATATATTATATATATATATATATAAAAGTTAACTTTTATCAATCTAGGGTTATCAAAACTTTAATGTTAAACCTTAGATATCCAACAACTAAACCATGTTAGGGTTTCAACCATAGCGGAAGCATTTACACATAGGGTTTCATTTTCATGCACTGGGATCTTATATCAACCTTTGCTAGGGTTTTTTCATAAACCCTAGATATTATCATCAAACCCTAAAATCTAGGGTTGTACCAAAGTGAACAAATAGCAAAAGATAATACTACAAGGGTTGATTTTAATTTATAAATCAATCACTCTAACAATATAAGAATCTTTATGATTCTATAGCAAAACCCTAGATATGGAGAGATTGATATAAATAAAATGATTGTACCTTCTTATACGATGGAGACATGCTACAAATTTTATAACCTTAAGCATACCTTGAGTTGCTTCTATTACAAACCTTGAAAGTCTTCCTCTGCAACAAGGCTTCTCATTCTTTTGAAGGCTCCCTCTGAATCTAGCCACAATCATTTCTTTCTACAAATCTATCTTCCAAGGAAAATACAAGGGAAAGGATTATAATCAAGCAATAAAAGTAAATCTAAATATACATAGAGAGAATTAACAAGGTAATGAAAGCAATAAAGAATACTTATCTTTTGAGAAAATTAGAATCTACCTCTTGATTTTGCATTGATCAAGACATTGTGATGGTTTTGTTTAATTTATCAAAACAACTCAAGAATTTTCTATCAAAGCATATTAGATTTACAAACCTTAGGAATCAAAAGAAATAGAAAAATCTACAAAACCTAAAACAATGATCTATATTATAAATAAAGGATATAAAAGGGATAACATCCCTTAAGACTTAATAGAACAAGTCTTTGACTTCAGAATCCATAGTTTTGGACTTCTTTGGAGGATTATCATCAATGGCAATTGTAGCTTGGTATCTTTCTCTCTTCTTGTTCTTAGGATGACAAAGACATTGGTTCTTATAGTGTCCCATTTTTTTTAACAATGGAAGCATTCTATTTTAGAAAGGTCAATCTTCTCATGATGATTTTTTTTTGACCCTTTAAATTTCTTATTTCCTCCTTTCTTCAAGAAATGAGCACAATAAGCATTTGAAATGGTATTCTCTTATTCTTCTTGCTTTCCTCCTATCAAGGAAAGATGAGCTTCTTCTTGAGTACAGGAAGACCACATTTCTGTAGATTTTCCCACTGTAGATCACCTGGTAATGCAATGTACTAAAGCAAAACACTTGATCTACTTCTACAAACAATTAAGTAGAAGCTTAATTGAACATGAGCAACATCAAGCATGAACAGATATAACTGAGAATGAGAAGTAATCAACCATAACACAGAAGATACAACACTAGGGAAAGCACCAGCCTAAAACCCCAATTCTATATTATCATACAACTGGAAATCTTGTTTTTGCGCTTGGGCGCATAACTCACGTGGTCAGGGTGGATGGCTTTCCCACTCCCCACCCGTGTTCAATCCTTGTTGCTTGTTCGCGCTTGGACCCCCCCCCCCCCCTTTTTCTTTTAAAAATTGGAAAATCTTGTTCAAGTTACAAAAAAGAATCAGCTCTCAAGCTATCCTACTCTCTTTGTAATCAAACAATACTACTCACAGACTCAATAGGCATAGAATATATCTTCCTCAAGCCCTCCAAGCCTCCTATTTCCTTGCGTAGTTTTGATTGGGGTCCAATGATATCACGTGTGAATTGGCCTCATCACACTCACCGTAACCTCATGTCCAATTGCGCAATCCTCAAGGAATAATATTCCTTCTACATGCAAGGAATATTCACCAAGGAATATCCTAGCAACTGATAGTACATTGTCCCTCCATTTGATCTCAACTGGGTCTCTGACTGAACTGACATGCATGAGTTATCCATGAGTGAATCTTCAATTATCTGAAATACAGTAGTTACATGCATGCAAGCATTAACTAACTGAACTCTCATTAATTTAACAAACTGTTAAGTTAACCTAACTGGACTTGACTTGGATAACTGAGCCAACTAATTACAACTCAATATCACAACTCACTCTTATCTCTTTAACTGATGGATAAATCCCTCAATCAAAGGAGAAATTGTTGCATGTCCTCACATAGACTTCAAGTTCATAATTCCTTAACTAATTAACTCAAGATGAATTAATTAATCAATTTACAAACTACTGTTAATATCAAATTCAAATTTTATTTCCTATGTTTTGTCTAGGGACTGACTAAAAAAGAAGGGATCCCGAAATGCTATTTTTAGAAAAGCTATTTTTAGCAATTTCACTTTTCACCCATTGTAGCTAAGATCTCTAATGACTGAACTGCTATTTATAGCAGTGATATTTTTAGCATCTTCTATTTTTAGCATTTCTTGTTGCACATTTCAACACTCCCTCTCAACAAGAAAGGGATTATTAGTAACCCCGATCCTGTCTCTGTGGAACTCGAACTTGCATTTGATAATGCCTTAGTCAAAATATATGCATCCTGCTCCTTGGTCGAAACTTATTGCAACATCATGATCCTCTTGACCACACAATCCCATAGATGATGGTAACAGAAATCTATATGCTTGGACCTGTCATGAAACACTAGATTCTTAGAGAGTTTTATGCAACTCTGATTATCATAGTATATCACCGTAGGATCCATCATTTGACCAAACAATCCCACTAGAATCTTCCGCATCCAAATGGCCTCGCATGCTGCTTGACTGGCAGCCATGTATTCAACCTCTGTTGAGCTAAGTGCAACTGATCTTTGTTTCCTGCTATACCAAGAAATTGTAGCTGAACCAAGGTTGAAGATTCCTCCAGAAGTGCTCTTCCGGTCAAATGGACTGTGGAGCTATAAAAAGGGTCTCTTTCACCTCTAGTTACCTCACATTAATATGTCAATCCGGGAACGTTTTGCTATTTCAAAGAGTGCCTCAGTCTGAGGCTTAGCATTTGCTAGAGTAATGCTCATAGTACATTTGTTTGAAAATACAAAAGTAAATGGATGCGTGTCTACAACTTAACTACTTCAAAAGGCTAAATCACACATTCAGATATTAAGCAATGTATCAGTCAAGGGTTCGGTAGCAATAACCCATCCCTTTAGAAACTGATGGAAAAGAAATCGGAGAACAGATCAGGGGCCTGGGAGCCGGGCAGCAGATGCCAATGCTCACTACAGCGTGAGATCGTCCTTCACACCAAAATAACAAATACTAAGAAATGGAACGACAGATAAATCAAACAGCAATGAAATGGAACAACAACCTTAAAATAGAACGACAATTCTGAAATGGAACAACAATTCAGAAATGGAACAGCGATTCGGAAATGGAACAACAATCAAGGAATAGAGCAGTAACTAAGTCTAACAAGCTGTGAATCTATTCAATCACGTGCATTAGTCATAACCAAACATCAATCCTTCATTCTTAAAGATGTACACACAAATGGAACAACACTGCCTACGGATACATGATGGAATAACACTGAAAACCATATAAACACAACGTGCTCAATCTGATTTAGTTGTCACTCTAATTAGAAAGCGTATGATTGCATCTCAAGATGAAACAATAATATTCGAGAATCCAATAATCATATAGAATCAGAGCTTCCAAGATAAATTTTGTAATGTTAAGGCACAATCGCATAACACAAAAACTCTGTAATGGAACAATAGTATCCTGTAGAAACTAACCGTATTATACCAACACCGAAAGGAATAGTAATATGATGCAGCGTCAATACAACACTTATGTTTTCAAGAACATTAATGGATTAAACATGACAGAGCATGTGACATAAACTTTATAAAACACGTCAGATTACCAGATCACGTTGATAAGCAAACCACATAGAAACCACGCATAATGTTACAAGAGCAAGTGTCCTCCAGGGTCGGGCCCTTAGCCTCCAAGGGTACACCGCTTGAGGTTATTCCAGGCTCAAAGATAAAAGAGTAACCAAGTCTGTTTTAATGCATGAAGTAAAATTAAAGTAGAGCAAGTCTTAACAGGACATAATGATCACAGTTTTGATCTTTTTAAAAGAAATTATATAAGAGCATAACCACACTTTTAGCTAACAATGTTGCCCCTTATATAAGGGTGACAACGGAGATATCTATACGCAGAAATAGATAAAACAATGATCCCTCAGGATCAAGGATCTTGAGGGATTCGCAGAACCGTTAATCCTGAGTCACTTCTTCTCTTTTCTGCGCCGAGCTGATATCTCTGCTTCCTTTCCTGGGTTGGTCAGTTTTGATCTAGTTTGCATGCAGTCTCCCATCAAAGGGACAACAGTTAACCCATCTTTGTCTTTTCCTTTAGGACAGCCACTTTTAGTTTTTCCTCCCTCCGGTACATGGAAACGACAATTGTCAGCGTTCTATATTAATCTCACATGTTTCGTTATAATTCTTTATCATTTTCTAAGTTCATAATGCAAAAAGGCTTATAAGTCCTAATGAAAAGATACTGAAATAACCATCAAAACATACCTTATTTGATACTCCACACACCCCCCTGCTTACCCTTTTTCATGGCCTCATGAAAACATTGTAGTTGACATGTAAGGCAGTGAGTGAGTAGGCTGGAGATGGAATCTCATGTGAAGGCCTACAACCGTGATGCGAAACTAGGTAATCAAAGAAATGGCCTATCTGACCCTCAGGCATCTCATACAGGGCTTGGTATCCGGGTGCAGGATGCCAAATGATTGGACTCCGGAACCTATATCCTAACCAGGATGGCCCTGCCCTCAAAACAATTTTGCCATAGAGGGGAAAACGGTTGGCAGCTAGTTTAAAATTCTCATACTTAAATGGTTCTCTGAGCTGGATATTTGGATTAGATATTTGATATCAAAATTTTGCTGCATCAATGGCAGGGTCTTTGATAGAGGAAAATTATTCAAGTCCCTGTTGAATGATTGCATCATGCATGGGTCCTTGTTACATAGTAATTTGTCACCGTTTGTCACCGTCCCTGTTACCCCTCTCCTACATCTTGGAGGACTCATTTCGGGACTTGTGAGAAGTGACAAGACTTGAAACCACTTGCATCATTCACCTCTAGACATGAGCTTCATATGCCCTGAAGACATCTCCTGCTCTTTGCCTTTAAAAACAACCCTTTTTACATTAGCGCTGGTCCACTGTGTCATGCTCGCGCCAATGGGAAAAATCCTATTGAAAGGGCGCGCCATTAGCGCTCTGTCCCAGAGTCGCAATCACGCCAACCTTTTTCGGCAAAGTTTTGAACTAATCAAACCTCCAAAAGTTCTATCCAACTCTTTCACCAACTGCATCCAAGTTAAGTGAAGATGGTTTGGCTTCAGATCTCCTTGAATGGAAAGTAGTTTGCCACCATTCCATAGAAGTTTCCAAGTGATGAAGCCAAATCCATTATTGTTGTGATTGATCTTATCCCTTCCTTTTCATCTATAAAAGCTTGTCTCCATGCCTTGAGCAAGCTAGTTCTAGTTCTAGTTCTAGTTCTAGTTCTGATTCTAGTGGCAATACTTGTGCTGAAAGGAAGATATCAAGAGATTAGAGTTGCAAGAGCCTTATTTGTGTCAATAAGGCTTTACCTAAGTAAGGAGATCTTGTCACCAAAGAGAGAGAGGCTTCGCCCTCATCCCTTCAAGCTTTGCAAGACTTGTGTAGCTGAGTACCCAGCCAAAGGAGGACTTGACTTCAGGACGCTGGTTGTATTCTCCTTTGTTGATTATTAATAATAGATGACTATCATTATGGTTCCATTCTCATTGTACTTGTAATGGTTGATGTTGAATTATATCCTTCCTCACTGATGTATAACTGCATATATTAGATTTCACGCTTGTGTTTGTGTTGTTCTCTTTGTGTGCAGGTGTCCATTCACAGAGATAGTGGAGGATCGTGACCGACCAAGACAAAGGAGCGTGGGCGACGTCTCTTCTACGAACAAAAGCGTTGGAACTCAAGTAGGTCTTCATCACCTACCTTTTATTTGCAATTAGGAACTTGCGTGATAGCATTGTTTGATTGTTGCTAGACCCGTTTTGGGCTAGTAGGGATTGCCTCTATCCGTAGAGGGGATTTACCTCTCCAACACGCCTAATAAACCAGGGTGATAACTTTGTTCCTTTTCCAAACCAAATAATGCTTTTGTTTGGTCTGACGCGGATAAAAATTTGATCCCCTACTTCATAATTACTATCTGTCCTATGAGCATCATCATAACTCTTTTATCTATCTTGTGCCACCTTTAACCATTACCAAAATTTATTTTATCTGTTCCTCCATCTCTTGAATTAATTCTGGCCACACTATCACTTGATCTTCTAACCTGTCACAACTTAACAATGTTCTGCAAGGTCTATCGTATAATGCTTCAAATGGAGGCATTCAGATTGAACTGTGGTGACTGCTATTGTATGCAAATTCAACCAAGGGAAATTACTTTTCCCAATGTGTTTGTTGATCCATAACGTACATTCTTAGCATATCTTCTAGTACTTGGTTCACCCTTTATGTTTGTCCATCAATCTCAGGATGATAAGATGTACTTAAATTTAGTTGAGTTCCTAAAGTTGATGCATACAATTCCAAAACCTTGAAGTGAATCGTGAATCCCTATCTGATATGATTTTTTTGGGGATTCCATGAAATCTAATGATTTCATTTATAAATACTTGAGCTACGTCAACAACTTCATAGGTATCTCTTACAAGAATAAAATGGGCGCTTTTTGTTAATTTATCCACCACAACCAGAATGGCATTATGACTTTGTGGGGTAAGAGGTAGCCCAACGATAACATCCATAGAAATCACCTCCCATTTGGTCATAGAGATGTTGTGAGGTTGCTGGAGACCCGCTGGGTGCCAATGATCAACCTTCACTTGTTGACATTCAAGACATCGTGCAATGAATTTGACAATATCACACTTCATTCCTGCTCAAAAGAAGAGTTTCTTTGTATCAACATACATTTTCTTTACACTAGGATGCACACAATATAGTGCTCTGCGGGGCTTCTTTAAGGATGGTGTTTCAGAGATCCCCTTTATCAGGAATCGACATTCTACCATGGAATCACAACAATCCATCATCCTCTAGTTCATATCCCTCAAAATTAGGTTCTCTTGGACCTTTACTATCAAGCCTAGATCTCACTTTTAAATACCAACCGTTTTCCAAGAGATGTTCTAGCACTCGCTCCTTTAAGTCTATCTTAATGGGTATAAGAGAAAATATCCTTGGCCTCCTACTTAGAGCATCTGCCACTACATTCTCTTTTCCTTTAATGTATGAAATTTCAAAGCCATACTCACTTAAGAATTCACTCCATCATCTTTGCCTAGCATTCAAGTCCCTTTGGGTAAACAAATATTGCAAACTTTGTTGGTTTCTTTTAAGCATAAAGCTTCTTCCTACAAGATAGTGTCTCCATATATTTAATGCTAGTACTACAACGGACAATTCTAAGTAATGAGTGGTGTAGAGTTCTTCATGAGGCTTTAACTTCCTTGAGGCATAAGCTATTACTCCTCTACTTTGCATTAATACTGCACCTAATCCTTGCTTGGATGCATCAGTACATACAGTAAAGTCTTTATCCATGTCAGGAACTTGTAAGATTGGTGCACTAGTTAATAGTCTTTTAATCTTAGAGAATGCGATGTGAAATTCCTCGGTCCACTCGTACTTAACTCCTTTACACTGGAGGGTTGTGATAGGCTTTGTAATTTTTGAGAACCCTTCTACAAACCTTCGATAGTATCCATTAAACCCATAAAACTTCACACTTGCACTTCATGTGCATTCTTCGGTATTGGTCATTCCATGATTACTTTTACTTTCTCAGGATCTACTGAGATCCCTTCACCAAATATAATATGACCTAGGTAATGAATCTTGTTTTGAAAGAAGTAACACTTGGATAATTTTCCATATAAATGATGTTCCTTGAGAAAAGATAATACTATCTGCAAATGTTCTTCATGCTCCTTCTCATTTTTGGAGTAGATGAGAATATCATCTAAGAAGACTTGTACAAAGTGGTCAAGATACTTTTGGAAAACACTATCCATAAAATTCATGAATGCTACTGGGGCATTGGTCAACCCAAATGGTAGTACCATGAACTCATAATGCTCGAAGCATGTTCAGAATGTAGTCTTAGAAATATCACTGTCCTTAATTCATAATTGATGATAAACTGACTGTAAATCGATTTTTAAAAAGACAGAAGCTCCTTTCATTTGGTCGAAGAGGTCATCAATTCGAGGCATTGGATACCTATTCTATACTGTAGCTTGATTTAAGTCTTTAGTCTATGCATAGCAAAAGCAACCATCTTTCTTCTTAACAAAAATTACAGGAGCACCCCAAGGTGAAATACTGGGTTGAATGTGTCTTATATCCAATAGTTCCTTCAACTGAATTTGTAACTCTTGAAGTTCTGGATCTGTCACTCTATAGGGTGTTTTAGAGATTGATTATGTACCATGTTTCAATTCTATTATGAGATCCAACTCTCTTTTAGGAGGTAATCCTGGTAGTTCCTTTGGAAAAACATCTGGAAATTCAGATAACACTAGATATTGCTCTAAGGACGGTCTTTTTTCCTTGATTACTTCCTTAACTACATACACCTGACAACCTTTTCTTAAGAAACACTTCATTTGCATTGCTAAGATGAGGCCTAAAGATATCTTCTTCTTAATACCTTGGATTTGGATCATCTCTCTTTTATCAATTATGTGGAGAATTATTTTTCTGTAACAATCTACCCAAGTTTGATGAGCTTCTTGTTGATTTTGGGTAGAATCAGATGTGCTTTAGCTCCAAAATTTGTGGAGGGGCTAGAACACATGAGATCTCCAAGACCCAGAAATTTTTTGGTGAAATTCCACCCGGATTGTATTTTATTAAAATAATTAATATTTTTAATAGGATTCCTAAGTCTAAACTTAGGAAAATAAAAATATTAATGGGTATTAATGAAAATATAGGTGAGAAGCTTCTAAGAGACGATTTCAAGTCTCATTTAATATTAGCTGTTGATTAGAGACTTAATCTTGGCCGTTGCTTTGTCAACAAGAAAGTATAAGAAGAGGCTTGAGGGTCAGTTGGAGACACACTGGGAAAATACTCAGTAACCCGAAGGAAATCAATTGTTAATGAGTAAGAAATCGATTTTAGAGGGAGAGTTGCAGGGTGAAGGAAGAAGAGGGCATCAACATCAGTCAAAGACTGAAGAGGTGACGCAGTGCATCTGAGAGACAATGTAGAGGGAGAGCTCTGAGAGACAACGCATCGAGGGACGCAGTTCTCACGTAGATGACGCAGAGGTGATGCAGAGAAGGCTGGAGGGTCTATGGGTGTCATAATTTCTCCAAAGTGAGGAGAAAAATTATCTCAGGTGTTTTCTTAAAAGTTTCTCTATGTTCTGCAGAATCATTCCTTGTAAAGAGATTGTTGCTAAAGATTAATAAATAAACCCTCATTTGCTGCACCGATTTTCCCGCGTTGGGTTTTTCCAGGGACGATTGTCCAAAAATAACTATGTTCATGTGATTGATTTTTGTGCTTGTATTTCTCTGTTCTTTTCTCTATGCTATTATGTGACAACTACAATAGAATTTAATTTAATGTTTACTAAAGGGTTTTGTAAATAACTTATTGTGGAAAATAAGTAGGAGAAATAAATCAATTACTGCAGTACAATTTCGTGTTTTCACACTTCTAACCAATCCATCCCTATGACAAGATCATAAGTTCCCAGGGCTATGACATATACTTTTAGCTTAGTCAAACAAACCCCAAGATTAACTTTGCATTCCTCAACACTTAATTGTATGGATTGAAGTTCCAGTAAAGCTATTTCTCCGGCTCGCCCTCCTGAAAATTCTAGGAGCTTAATCTTTTGTAGCTCCCTAGAAATATCTTCCTGCGGTTATTTATAATCTAAACCTTTGGACCCCTTTGAATTTCCTCCCTCAAGGTGAGGTCCTCCTCCTTGGTACTGGCTGTCAGCGGTCCTTTTAGTGTTTTTAGGATTGCTTCTAATGAACACATTATAATGGTTGATTCAAGCGCTGAAGCAGTTGGTGCTGATGACGGTGATGATGATGGTGATGGTGACGCTACCTGATGGCATCGTCGTTGATATGTCTTTATCATCACAGCTTTTTCTTGCAGGCAAGTGTTACTGATACTGAGGTCAAGGAGGGTGGTATTGCTATCTCCTTGTCCTAATGCATGGTAATTTGTTCTGATGCGTAATAATACTTACATAGATCTTCCTAATTCATAATATCACTTCGTAAAAATACCTAGCATTTTCTAACGTTATTATACCCATGGAAAGGTTATTAAATTTAAATATCTTCATTAATGACATGATTAATTCTTTGAGTAGCCTAAGAAATATATATAGAGTAAGAAGTATTATAAATAAGATAAAAAATGATATAGATAGACACCCAAGGCGAAAAAATGTATATGACACTAAAGCATCTTTTCCTTTTTGTTTTTTTAAATGTCATTTAAAGTTTAAAAACAAAAGTTCCCAAATAATTCTTAATTAAGACTTGAATTACAATAAATTATGTAATCAACGTTATAAAGATTATTACGAAATAATCATCAAAACAAATTTAATTGGCCAAATTTAAAGGAATAAAAACTAATATCTATAAGGAATAATTTAAATTTAATATCTATAAGAAATAATTTTGCTTAAAAAGAGCCTATGTCTTAACACATAACAAATTGGCGAAATTTAATATTGCAAGTAGCAACTAAGAAAACCACATGAAATGGTCTTGGAAAGAGGATTTATTCCAATTAACTAAATAAATATAGAATAATACTTTTCTTGCAATACCCCTTCAATTAGAAAATTAATTAATTTTTATCCTATTTTGGACTTTTCACACTTCTTTGTGACTAATTTCTTAAACCTTTAATCATTAACTATCACTTCAATATTTTATCTTAAGTTCTAAATGTTAAAGTTTTTAGTTTATTATTTTTTTATTTAATAAATTAATGTTTAACATTATATGTGCTGTTTTACTTTTATTTATGCAACCTTTTAAGCAACGTTGTCAGAAATATAGTTTTAAAACTACAAACAGATCAAAATTTATATTAAGCCTTCATTTTATTTTAAAATTGATTCAAATGAAATTATTACTTTGCTGATGTAATAATTATTATGAATAAGATCTTAGCGATGTCACTAATGAATGATTACTTTGCTGATAGTAAAATGATATTTTAATTTATTCACTCTCTTTTTGATGATAGTTAGAATCTTTTTAATATAAGGTCTTTTTTTTAAGAATTTGTTTTTTTGCCGTCAACAAATATTTATGTGTAACTCTATCTTATCTTCACATTCAATTTAATATAATAAAGCGTGGAGATAACAAATATGGGTATTTCTTATAGTGGAAATTCCATCATGTACTTAGAAAACCCACTGAATTTAACTATTTTAAATAATTAAATATATTAATGCTTAGTACCACTTAAAAAAATAATCTTACCTAAAATTTAAATAAATTTATACTAATATATATTTTACTCTTAACATTTCCAATCTGTCTTATGTATTTAATTTTCCTAGTCATGATTTTTTATTGTTTAGACTTCACAACATATTTATTTGTAGAGGATGGCTACCACGCTGTCAAGGATACACTCCCTACCACGCATATATCAAATTCAGTCCCCGCAGCTGTCCCCTCGAAGGGTAACCACAAGCAGATACCAATCTCAACAACAGTGGACAAATACGTCACTGTCCTAGCTGTTTTTTCTTTCGATTCCTGTGGCTAGTGGCTTCTTAGTCATATATATGAAATGATATTTTAAGGTTCACAAGACTAAAAATAGTCTATGAGACCATTAGTTCCTTGTTTTTCGCTTTATGTAATTCAATCTTTTTCCGATTCAAATTGATGATGAGCTGGCCCAACCTTCCAACAATCCCCTTGCTAAAAAGACAATGCCAAGAAACCAATGCTAACATATTCTCATAACTTTTTATGATGTCTTTGAATGCATCACATTCCAAAATGAAATGTTTTTCTGATTCCACGGCTCGAGACGTGCAAAATGTACACACCCATTCTTCCCAAACTTCTTTAGGCCTTTTTCACCATCCTGTTTCACACCGAATTTGATGTTAGTTGGTCCTTAATTGAGAAATAAAAACCTTTTCCCTCCACGAAATGCTAGCTACAATGAACTCTTTTTGTTGTAGATCACAAATGGTTGAATTCCTCAATGTAATATTTCTTCTTTCTACCCAACTCTTTTCCCCATACTTTTTTACGAAACTTCTCCATAACAAAATCCTTTAGCTCCTTGCTATTTGTGGGACATGCATTGAGGTAGATATTCCATTTTTGCATCCATGTGTAGTCTTGTTTCATCCGTGTTTTCTTTCTTTCACTCATGCCTTCATTGAAAATAACATTAGGCTATACCTACTTTCATTTGCTCAATTCTTTTTATGTATCTTATGAGCCGCACCATAGAAATTGCTTCAAAGGGAGTTGCTCATGTTTCACTCAACATTATCTCATAAGGTATTAAACCTTTTTTTTTTTTTCTTAACTTGCTCATGATCAAACCTTTTTGAATTTTCTCAATTTGTTTCCATTTTGAGAAGGGAGTGCTGCTAGCCCACAATTCACACCCATATAGCGTCACTGGACAATGTAGGAGTCCAAAAAGCACTTTAATCGTTTTCCGATCCCATAACTCTGCCTCTCTACATCTGTTTTGAAGAGCATATAATGCTTTCCACCCTCCTAAAATTCTCTTCTTTCTGCAGTCCTCCCAATTGAGTTTGTTGTTGAAATCAATCCCAAGGTACTTGTACTCATTTACTTCTTGAAGAATGTTGTCTTCAAAGAAGAAAGTATGCTAGCTCAGCTTCCTTTTACTAGAGAAAATCATTATTTTGGTCTTTCTAGTAATGACTTGCATCCCCACTGCTCTACAAAATGCTCAAGGGCATATAAGTGCATTTGCAACCCATGGGCCGATTTAGAAATCAATACAATATCATCAACATATAAAAGAAGTTTTATCACAAACTCCCCCAACCGAAAGCCATCTCCACCTTGCAGATTTAGCCACTCTTCCAATTTATTAATATATAGACCAAAAAGAGTAGGGATAGAGGGCAACCTTGCTTGACTCCAATGTCACTTCTAAAGCTTTCTGAAATACCTGCTGAGGTTCTAATTTTGACTTTCACTTCTTCATAAAGTTTATGGACAACGACTATATAATGCACAAGAATTTCAAGTTCTTCCATTCTATGCCACAACTTATCCCTAGGGATTGCGTCAAATGCTTTTTTGAAGTCAACAAAGCAGCAAAATACTTCTTCTTTGTCCTCCCAAACCTTTTCAACAATGTGTCTCAACGTGATACCATGATCCACTGTAGAATGCTTCGGCTTGAAACCCACTTGTCCTCTTGCCCTCTTTTCTTTTACTTCTGCCCACTTACTAATTCTGTCTTCTACATGCTGCCGAAAAGATTTGCAAACAAAGTTGATCATAATTGTTCTATAGTTCGATGGATTATTAATGTCTCCACTTTTAAAAAGGGGTATTGCTAGGCTAGTTGTCCAGTCTCTTGGAAATCCTTGTTGAACGAAATTGTTGAATATTTCCATGATATGCGGTGCAAGAGCATTCATTCCCCATTTTAGATACTTTGCTTGAAGTTCAACCAAGTCCTTTTCCTTTCGTATTTTCAGCTTCTTAATTCCATTCTCCACCTCCTGTAATGTGAAGAGCTTTGAATTTGTGTTGATCCTAGGGGGGTGCTCCACCTCAGATTCTTTCTCATAGAGTTGCCTAGCATATTCAAACCATTGATTGGCTGTAATATTAGTTTCAATTTTCTTCTTCCTTGGTTGCAGTTCTTGCCAGAAAAGCTTTGGATTATTCTCGCTTAAATATATTAACTCTTCTCTCCTTGTTTGCATGAATTCATCTTTTTTCCTTTTTAGTATCTGCTTATATAACTTTACATTCATCTTCTCATTTCTTGTCTTTTTCAAGGTTCTCCTTGCCATTTTGCATTCCTCATCAAACCAAGCATTTACAGGAAAACAATTTGATTCTGATTTCCTATTTTTTTCTCTTTTGCACTTCTCAAGTGCACTTTGAATTATATTTGTTAACTCATGACTGTTGAAGCTTTTGAAACCAATTTTCTCCTTCCGAATTAATCTCTCTAACATTGTCTTGAAGATAGTACAATTTTCTTGTGTTAGAAGAATTCTGCCCCTTGATAGTGATTGTCGAGAGCATTGGGTTTTCCTCCTATGCTGCCTTTCTTCTAACCATGATAACCTTATATAAATTGGGTTATGGTCTGATTTTAAGTCCCAAATATGCTCTCCAATACTAACTTTGTCTATCTTTTCTATCAAGCTTTGTGAACACATCACATAGTCAACAACATTTGCCCCATTGTATGTGTTGCAAGTGAAGTTGGCATACCTTTTCCATCTATCTAGACAATTGCAAATAATTAAGTTGAAAGCCCCACATAGTGTAAGCAACTCCTCTCCAAAATGATTGCTAACTTTGTCATCTTCTGACACCTCATCCATTGGGGATTCTCCTCTTCAGTGAGCCAAATAGGATTGTTATCCTCTTTGCAACAAAGAATGCTAGCTTGATTATTTGTTGTTCTAGCATTGAAATCTCCCACTAAAAGAACTTCTCTCTCCTGAGAGTACACGACAATATCTTGTTTTAAAGCTGCACACTGTTGATTTGTGGTAGCATCGGATGTGCTCTAGTCATGAAAATTGGTGGAGAGGTTTGGGAAATTCCACCCGGTTAGAGAGATATTCAAATAATTAATATTTTTAATGGAGTTCCTAAGTCTAAACTTAGAAAAATTAAAATATTAATGGGTATTAATATAAAACTGGGTGAGAATGTTCTAAATGACATGGATCAAGCCAAATCTAATCTTAGCCATTGATTAGAGACTTATTCTCGGCCGTTGAAGATTCAACAGAAAAAGTATAATAGGAGGCTTGAGGGTCAATTGGAGACACACCAAGATTGATCAATCAGTTCGATTTTCTAGAGTGGGGTTTGCTGAGAAAATTCGTACAAGTGATCTGTTGCAACGAGGGGCAGTGAGTACATAGCAGAGAGGCAAAGATAGTATCAAAGGGTCAGCGCAGTGACTGAAGAGGCTACGTAGAGGCAGTAGGAGCCACGTAGAAGCAGGTAGAGACTGCGCAAAGGCTAAGGGGCCTGCTTGGGTGACGCAGAAGGTCAGAGAGCTGATGTAGAGAGGCAAAAGGTTGACGCATAGGGTTCTAGAGCTACATTGAGGCTAGCAGGGCTAATGCAGAGCCTTGGAGAAGTGCCGAAAGGATTTTCGTGGGGTAGACTTGCTGAATATCTATCTCCGAGAAGAGGTATTACTGCCGTGTAAAAATCTCTGTTGGGTGATCCAGTTTGGCACCCTAGTTGTACTCAAGAAATCTGCATAATAATAAAACCCTCATAGTTGTTGCACCGGTTTTCCCACATTGGGTTTTTCTGTGGACAATTGTCCAAAAATTACAGTGTTTCTTGTATGTTTGTCTCAGTATTTCAGTTGATGATCTGTATATGAGTTAAGGTTACATATGTGTTTATTTTTAGTATTTATATTTATAAATAACTTGTTAATGTAATAAACAAGTAGGAGAATTTAAACCAGGGGATGCAATAGGGATTTCTAACGTGTCAGACTTAGAAATTTCAACATGGTATCAAAGTGTTGCAGATCACAGGAGGACTGAAGGCACCAACAATATTGGAAATTTGCAGCAGTAGCAGTTGTTCCGAGAGACAGAGCTGCTCCTAAGTAGAAGGCAGCAGAGAAGGAGTGACGTAGAGGGCCTCAGTCATCATTTTGAGCCAGAGAGAGGGCTAGCGCAGAGGCAAAAGAGGCTCACGAAGAGCCACGTCATCCTACTTAGCCAGGTAGGCTTGACACAGTTGGCTAGAGGAGTGATTCAGCGTTTGCCGAGATTGCGCAGAGCTAGAAGGCTCAGTGTCTTTAGTTGCCGGGGCCTAGAGAGCTGTGGGTAGATTGTGGAGCTGGTGGGGTGTTGTTTCTATCAGAGCAGAGCAGTACCTAATCGGATAGAACAAAGGTAGAGGGAGTTGCTGCCTTGATGAATTTCTAGTCAAGAAATCCAGATCCGAGTTGCATTTGCAAATAGGATTGGAGAGGAGAGGATCGATAGTTGGCGGAAAGATTTCCAGCGGGGAAGTCATGACTTAGAGGGAGATTTCTAGGAGGGAAGTTAAATCTCAGAGGGAGTCCATAAGAGGAGCGGAGATGGCAATGGACAGACTAAGGGATCAAGATAGGTTGGACGGGGCTTCCAACTTTGTCATCTGGAAGGCCAGGATCCTATCAGTCCTGGATAGACATTGCATCAAGGGCTTCGCCTTGAGAACTGTGGCTATTCCAATAGACCCAACTGATAATGAGAAGTATGAGGATGCAATGGCGAAGGCAAAGTGCATAATCCTTGATGGGGTAAAGGATCATGTCGTACCAGATATTGTTGAAAAGAACACGACAAAGGAGATGTGGGATACTTTGACGACATTGTATTAGGGCACTTCCGTGCAGCGGAAGATCCTATTAGAGAATTAGTGGTGGTCGTATCAGATGCAGAAGGGGGAGTAGATAGATCTATACCTCCTCAGATTGCAGAAGATTCGGGACCAACTTACTTCCATAGGGGCCACGCTAGATCAGGAGTTCATGGTGAGGACAGCCTTGAATGCAGTCTCCAAGGAGTGGGAGACATTTGTCCAAGGCATTTTGGGCAGAGCTACTCTTCCAGGATGGGAAGAGATGTGGGCAGCTCTTAGTCAAGAAGAGATCAAACAGTTGACCAAGGCGGGGAGTAGAAACAAAGGAGGTTGAATCAAGAAATAGGAGGAAGAGTATGCAGCTCTGGCATCTGTGAGATAGCAAGGGAAGAGGAAGAAGAAGGACATCTCCAAGGTGTAGTGCTTCCATTGTGGGGAGCTGGGTCATTATGCAACCCAGTGTCCCAGGAAAAAGAATAAGGGAGAGGCTTCTGACTCCAAGGCAGCTCCGGATAAGGCGGAGAAAGAAGTCAAGACTAATGACGACTGTGCCATGAGTGCTCATGCCCCTCTAGAGAAGAGGTGGGGTGACATCAAGCTGTAGTCAGGAGGACTACAAAAGATGAAGGGCAAGATCCTTGAGGTGCCCTAACTCTTGGATCATATCTAGCTACGGGAGCCCTAAATGATAGTAGCAGGATGAGAGATGTCGGTAAAAGCAATATGCGATGGAGCAACGAGACAGTGCTAGAGTGTAGAGGTCTGTAGCAGCGCAGTGAGGATTATAGCAGTAAGAGAGGCACAATGGAGTTTGGAGCAGTGCGAGAGGCACAATGGAGGTTGCAGTAGTGCGAGAGGCACAGAAGTGTTTGCAACAGCACAAAGGCAACAGAGGGAGCACAGGATAGCAGCAGAGGTAGCTTCAACATTAGGGGGCTTCCATCCTGACAAAGATGTCAGAATTTGGGTAGATTAGTTACTTACTTCTCGGTAACTGAGTTGCAGATGCAACAGTTAGCAATGGCAGTACTACAAGCAGCATGGGCAACATTTGAGAGAGTTGTAGAATGTAGTGTTGGGAAGAAGGACCAGCAACAACATGGATGCAGAGAGAGTTGCAGTGCAGATGCAGTGTTGGGAGGAAGGACCAACAACAACACGGATGCAGAGAGAGCTGTAATACAAATGTAGTAGTGGCAGTGGCAGAGCCATGGGCAGAAATACGGGAAGCAGTAGTGCAGTGGATGTAGGGCAGCAGGTCCAGCATCATCACAGGTACTGGTGCGGAAGGATCAGTGTGATGTTCAGTGTTGAAACATTATTAGATTACATTTCTCTCTAAGAGGGAGAGTTGATTTGTGGTAGCATAGGATGTGCTCTAACCATGAAAATTGTTGGAGAGGCTAAAGGACATGAGATCTCCAAGACCCATAAATAGTTTGGGGAAATTCCACCTGGTTAGAGAGATATTAAAATAATTAATATTTTTAATGGAGTTCCTAAGTCTAAACTTAGGAAAATTAAAATATTAATGGGTATTAATATAAAACTGGGTGAGAATGTTCTAAATGACATGGATCAAGCCAAATCTAATTTTAGCCGTTGATTAGAGACTTAATCTCAGCCGTTGAAGACTCAACAGAAAAAGTATAAGAGGAGGCTTGAGGGTCAATTGGAGACACACCAAGATTGATCAGTCAATTCGATTTTCTGGAGGGGGGTTTGCTGAGAAAATTCAAACAAGTGATATGTTGTAGCGAGGGGCAGTGAGTACATAGCAAAGAGGCAGAGATAGTTCCAGAGGGTCAGCGCAGTAACTGAAGAGGCTACGCAGAGGCAACTAGAGGCTGCGTAGACGCTGAGGGGCCTGCGTGGGTGACACAAAAGGCCAGAGAGATGACGTAGAGAGGCAGAAGGCTGACGTGGAGGGTTCTAGAGCTATGTTGAGGGCCGAGGCTAGCAGGGCTGACGCAGAGCCTTGGAGAAGCGCTGGAAATATTTTCGTGGGGCATACTTGCTGAATATCTGTCTCCGAGAAGAGGTATTACTGCCATGTAAAAATCTCTATTGGGTAAGCGAGTTTGGCACCCTAGTTGTACTCAAGAAATTTGCATAATAATAAAACCCCTAAAACTGTTCCTGCATTGGGTTTTTCCAGGGACGATTTTCCAAGAATAACGGTGTCCCTTGTGTGTTTATCTCAGTATTTTAGTTGATGATTTGTATATGAGTTAAGGTTGCATCTGTGTTTATTTTCAATATTTATATTTATAAATAACTTGTTAATGTAATAAACAAGTAGGAGAATTTAAACCAGGGGATGCAGTAGGGATTTTTAACGTGTCAGACTTGGAAATTTCAACACATACAGATCTTTTCTGTCAAGCCCCTTATTTTTGCAAGTTTTTTAGACTTGAGGGGAAAAATAACATGATGCAATTCTTATGTGATTCTCATTCTCTGATATTTTCAACCATAAATATTGTTTATTTGCATCTTCTTTAATTAACTGAATGTGACGACCTTCTTTTTCTTTCACTAAAACTAGTATTCCCCCATATCCTTTGCCATTTTCTGCTACCTTGTTCCAAACTACCAACTTCAAATAACTGTCAAACACAGGAGTTTTGCAACGATCATGCTCATGAGTTTCCATGAGACAAATTATGTCTCTACCTTCCGCAATAGGCCCTAACCCAGGTCCCCTCCTCCAGGGATAACCTCTACAATACCAACAAACTAAACTTATTTAGACCTGGGTAGGATTTGACTGCTACGTAGTTTGGCAGTTAAATGAACATAATGTGGCCAGTGAAAAATGATTTCAGTGCACGTAGTTGTTAATCAAGTATTTGTGCGTTTCTGGAGAAAATTATGCAATTTATAACCAAAATCAAACAATAAAATAAATGTTGTTTATTTTTGTCGCCAGAAAATGTTAATTACCACAATACTATAAGAAAGAATATACGCATTTCAATCTTATGTAAAGAAAGAAAGAAAGAAAGAAAGAAATTATTTAACGTCCACGAGGCGAAAGATAACCTATGGGACAAATTGCTTCTTCATCTGCTTGATGTATTCGACCCTTTTTTTGTGAAGCTTCACAATAAATGCTCTTAGCTTCTCAACAAACCCCTCGCTAAATATATTATCCCAAGAGCTAGTTGCCAACATATCTGTATAATTTTCCTTGTTGTCTTTTAAGGCCTCACATTCTAAAATGAAATGTTCTTTTGTTTCCACTTTTTCGGAAGAAAAAAAATGCATACTCTTTCCTCCCACACTTCTTTTGACCTTTTTCAGTGCCCTGTTTCGCAACAGAGTTGATGAGAATTAGTCCTTAACTGAGCAATAAGAATTTTGGCTCTCCAAGAGATATTGGCCTCTATGTATGCTTTTGGTTGATGATTATGAGTGGGACTAAACACTTCAATATAATACTTTTTCTTTCTTCCTAGCTCATTATCCCAAGTACGCTTGTGGAACTTTTCCATAACAAAAACTTTTCTCTTTTTTGTTTATGGGACACGCGTTCAAGAAAATACCCCATTTACTAAACCATTTGTTATTTTGTTGCATCCAAGTTTTTTTTGTTTTTTGCACAATCTGTCATTAAAAACAACCTTAGGCCATCTACCCTCTTTCATTTGCTCTTTTTTTTTAAATACCTTATGACTCGCACCATAACAATTGATTCAATAGGAACAACCTCTGTTTCACTTAACAAGATAGCATAAGGAACTGCACTTTTAATCTTGAATTTGTTTGTAATCAAATGCTTTTGAATTTTCTCAATTTGTCTCCACTGCATGTCGGATGTATTGTTGGCCCATAGTTCACAACCATAGAGAATCACCAGAATCACTAGAATCACAAAAAGAGTTTGAGTGGTTTTCCAGTCCCATAACTCTGCCTCTCTACACCTATTTTGGAAAGCATAAAATGCTTTCCAACCCCCCAAAGTTCTTTTCTTTCTACAACCAATCCAGCTTACATTTTTGTTGAAGTCAATTATGAGGTATTTGTAATCTGCAACTTCTTCCAGAATGTTGCCTTCAAAGTAGAACTTATGCTGGTTATGTTTTATTTTTCTTAGAGAAAAACACTACTTTTGTTTTGCTAATATTGACTTGCATCCCCACACTTCTACAGAAATGTTCAAGAGATGGTAAGTGCCCTTGCAAACCAAGAGCCGATTTAGCAATCAGAATAAGGTCATATGCATACAAAATAAGCCTTATAACAAACTTGCCTAAATAGATATCATCACCCCCTTGCGAATTTAACCACTCCTCACGCTTGTTGATATATAAACCAAAAAGGGTAGGAGACAGTGGGAAACATTGCTTGATCCCGATATCGCTTCTAAAACTTTCAGAAATGCTTGTTGAAGTTCTAATTTTGACTTTCATCTCTTCATACAACGTATGCACTGCTGCTCTCAAATGTTTAGGAACCCCAAGTTCCTCCATTCTGTGCCAAAGCTTTTCCCTAGGAACCGAGTAAAATGTTTTCTAAAATCAACAAAGCAACAAAAGACTTCTTCCTTTTACTCCCAAACTTTTTCAATGATGTGCCTTAAAGTTATACAATGATCAATTGTGGAATGTTTAGGTCTAAAACCTGCTTGCCCTTTAGCATGCTTATCTCTTTCTTTTGCCCACTTGTTAATTTTATTTTCTAGCATTCTTCCAAATAGCTTTGCAAACAAAGGGTTTATCATGATGGTCCTATAATTGGAGGGATTATTGATGTCATCGCTCTTGAAAAGAGGTATTGCCAGACTAGTTGTCCAATCTGTGGGGAGCCCTTGTTGTATGATGTTGTTGAATTTTGTTGTAGTGTGAGGTGCAAGGATCTTTGAACCCCACTTTAGGTATTCTGCTTGGAGTTCAACTAAGTCTTTTTCTTTTCCAACACCCAACTTCTTGGTACCCATCTCTACCTCTTGCACCGTGAAGAGTTCAGTATCAGTGTTGACCAAGGGGGGAGGGTCAACCTTGGGATCCTTCTCATAGAGTTGTCTTGCATAGTCAAACCATTTAGAAGTTCTAATATTATTTCTAGTTTGTATCATTTTTTGTTGGAGTTCCTTCCAAAATAATTTGGGATTATTTTTCCCAAGGAAGATTAGTTCTTCGCTTCTTAAATCCATGAAATCGGTCTTTTTCTTGCTTAATAACTGCTTGCAAGCTTTGAGCTTTATGGTATCCTTGTTTGACTCTTCCCACATTCTTCTTGCCTTTTTGCATTCCTCGTCAAGCCAAGCATTAACCGGAAAGCAATTTGTTTCAAACTTCTTAATTTTTGCTCTTTTGCACTTTGCAAATGCGCATTGAATTAAATGTGTTAATTCATGACTATGAAGGTTGTGAATTGTGATTGTCTCCTTCTCGAAGGGCCTCCCTAACGTCATTTTGAAGGTATTACAATTTTCTGGAGTCAAAAGAATTCTACCCTGTGGGAGATTTTGTTGGATACGCTGAATTTTTTACTCTAATTGTTTCTTTCCAGTCCAAGAGAAACATAAATAAATTGGCTTGTGATCTTATTTTATGTCCCACAACTGATCTCCAATCAAAACTTCCTCCATTTTCTCACACAAACCATGTGAGAAAATTACATAATCTACTACACTTGCTCCATTGTAAGTATTGCAAATGAAATTACCGGACTTTGCCCATCTAGTCAAGCCATTACAAATGACTAAATCAAAGACCCCACATAGAGTAAGCAATTGTTCACCAAAGAGATTGCAACCCTTGTGCTTTGAAATTCTTTCCCATTGATGATTACTCTCTTATATAAGCCAAATAGGGTCGCAATCATCTCTACAACAAAGAATGCTATCTTTCTCACTTGCAGTCCTAGCATTGAAATCACCCACTATAAGGACTTCAACTAGTTGCGAATATGTTGTAATATCCGCTTTTAACGTTGCAAATGGATCTTTGTGGTCAAGCCCTCTACCTTTGTAGATTTTTGAAACTTGCGGCGCAAAATAGCATGCTGCAATTTTGATGTGGTTTCCATTTTTTGATATTTTAAACCAAATGAATTGCTTATTTGAGCCTTCTTTTTCTAACTGAATGAGACGATCTTCTTTCTCCCTTACTAAAACCATAATACCTTTGTGCCCTTTGTCATTCCCTACTGCCTTGTTCCACACTTCCATTTTCCAGTATCCTTCAAATAGAGGTGTCTTTCACCCTTCATGCTCATGTGTTTCTATGAGGCAAATTATGTCTCTATCTTTTGTAATAGGCCCTAACCCAGGTCCTCGTCTCCATGGGTAACCTCTGCAGTTCCAACAAACTAATCTTAAGGAAACCTGGGTATGACTTGATCGCTGTTTATTTTGAGATGTGTTGCCGCACAGATTGTCATGACAACACTCAGACCGGGGGCTGTCACCCTGATCCCCAATCTCTCCGTTTAAGCCATCTTCCGCGGCTAAGGGGGGTAGACCTTATGGGGTAAAGGATGACCAACTGTGGACCAGTTGGGTTGGGAGACATAGCAAGGCAAATTAGCACTTGATTGATTTTAGAAGTTAATGTACCAGTGCCTTATAGAGTTAATGATTAAATAAGTGTTTATCAAATGCTGCAGAGATATGAACTTTGTAATTCCACCATTAACAATCATTTATCATCAAATAACCCAAAGATTAATTTTTGCAAGATGATCAATAAATGCTCAATGACTTAACAATATTCCAGCAATTAGAATTTAAAAAAGATCAAATGTTTTAAATAACCACGCAAATTTTAAATGCTAACCAGCTCACGAAAATATTCACCACTTTTCAATAGTTAATCTTTAAATAAACTTTTAAGTACATTTAACTATAGAAAAATGGAACGTAGATACTGCAAAAGTCACCAAAAATGAATTTTCAATTTTTTGTTAAGCCTTTTCAAAATATTTTAATTTTTAAATATTTTTTATGATTCTAAGCTAAAAAAATCAAAATAGAACAAAATTAAAATCCTCAATTAAAATCTGATCTAAAACCATAAAATAATTTTTTTATATTTTTTAATAAAATTTAAATCTAAAAATTAAACAAACTAAAATCCTAACTAAAGTCTAGAATTTTTTTTTTAACCTTTTAATGAAATTTTCTTATTTTTATGACATTTTTTACTCTAAAGTTAAAGCAAGACTAAACTTTAAAAATCAAAACTGAAGCCCTAACCCAAGAAAACCTAAAACTAAGAATATGAATATATATATATATATATATATATATAATATAATATATATAAACTGATATATAGTATATATATATATATATATATTTTGATATTATCAAAATTTAAAAATTAAACTAAACTTTAACTAAATCTAAAAAGAGCTTTTTTATTTTTTAAATTTTGAACTTAAAGAAAATCAGAATAGAACTAAAATCAATTCTAAACTTAGACCTAGATTAATAAAATCAAAGTTCAAATATATACAAAATCAGACCTATACGCAATACCTAACACATTAAAAAAAATGCCTAAACTTAAAACCTAACAAAATGCTGACAAAAATCAAAACCAAAAACAAAAATCGAATTTTCCTTTTGGTGGTCCTACAGCATATATCATAACAAAACAAAAACTTACGCTAAACCTAGCCCGCATAAATCAAAATCGATTTTCTTTTTTTTATTACTTTTCTCTGCAGGCTTGCGTGAGAACTTGACGGCAGCAGCATGGAGAATTTGTTTTTGCAGGTTGAAGGCTGCAGAAGATGCATGGAACATGGAGGGGATCAAGCTCAGGCAGCACGATGAGGGAGTATAGCTGCGTGGGAGCTGGCAAGGCAGCGTGGAGATTGGAGTTGGAGATTGCAAACAGCTAAGGGGAAATGCGTGGGCTGTAGCGGTGAACTCTTTCTTTTTTCCTTTTTTCTCTTGCAATTAGGACGCAGTTTGGATATGCGATGAGGGGGTGATGGCGTAGGAAATCAATGGATATGGTGAAGACGCAGAGGGATTGAGAAATGTGAGATGGAGCAGCATGATAACGTTCGAAGGTTTTGCTGCAGGTGAAGGCATGGGGACTTGATTGCAGGTTAGGAAATGAGCAGCAAAGGATATGGGATCACGTGAGGGTTGAAGGGAGAGTGCATGTGTATAGCAGCAAAGTTAAACGCATCAATAAAAACGCGTGGACAATGGAACACCGTGAAGACTGAGGGATATGCGTGCAGTGGATGGGCAGTAGGAGTGTGGAGTGATAGCTGCTGACAGGGGTGGCTGAGCAGACAGTGTGAGATAGCGTGGGAGTGAAGCAGCAACCTGCTCTTTTAAAAAAAATTCGAAAAATTCTTCCTGCAAATAAAAATAAACCCTGAGCAGCAAAACAGCTTTGATAAACCATCAAATTCCCTCAGAAAATTTGAAAATCTGTCGGGCTGCAGACTGCTTGAGATTGCCTGATGAAACCCTAGACAACAGATAAATGGATCGGAAAAACCTCTTAAGATTTACCAGGGTTCTTAAAATTTTGAATCAGCTGCTTCAGATTGTTTGATGAAAACCCCACAAAATTTTTAAAATCTGTACCTGCAACCTATGATGGCAAAAACAAAACACCGAGAAGTAAAATGTGAAAGAAACAAAACTGAAAACCCTAAAACCAGCTAAGAATTTACAATATTTACAGATTTTCGACTCTTAAGCAACGAGATTTGTCAATAATCCACAGTAATATTTTCAGAATTTTAAATTTAATGTAAGGTGCTTCAGAAAACCCTTCATGCATCTGCAACTAAAATTCTAATAATAAGCCCGGGATTAAAACTGGTTGGGCTCTTTCAGAAAATGCAATCCGGGAGTTCGCTGGTTCAGCCGAGAACATCCCCTAATGCCCGGTAAACTCAAAACTAAGATTTCCTGCACAGCTTAAAATCAACCATTAACATAGAAGGAAGAAACAATAGTGAAATACAGATCAAATGGAGATACCTGCCATTATATTTCAGAATCTAAACTATCATTCAAACCCCAGAGATCAGACAATATACCTGTGCCTAAATCAATCTTCATCAAGCTATTATCAATGGCTAAAAATAAAATTATGCAGAAAAATAAATCATCTTACAGCACTTCCAAAAGAGTAACACCAGCAAGATTTTTAACCCCAAAGTCTTTCTTTATTGCACAAAAAATGACTACAAGAGAGCTTTCTTTAGCACCAGACTCTCAGATCAAATCTGATCTCAAATGACCCCTAACACCCTATTTAAAGGAAAAATTCCCAATGGCTAATTCAAGTGATCCATGTCAAAATGATCTCAACTGTCGATGAGGATCAAAATCCCTTTTAATCTCATCCGTCGAATTTTTAAATGCATTTTAATATATTAAAAAATTGAAATTCTGCGTTTATTTACTCAAAACTTTGACTTATTATTATTTTTATTTTATTTTTTCAAAATTTTTTTTATTTTATTTTATTATTTATTATTTATTTTATCTATTTTATTTTTTTTAATTTTTTAATTAGTTTTTATTATTTATATCTTTTTATATATTATTATTATTTTTTTTTTCGGATCCTCGAACTTAGCCTTTGGAGAAATCACCTAGGACCTGGGACTTAGGACTGATGAGGGGATAAAACATTTTCTAACCCTCAAGACACTTTACATCATGACTTTTACAATTGTACATCTCAAGGGGGAAAACCCATTTGCCATAGACCCTCATAGACCACCCAGTTCTGCGACCAAATATAATCTAGTAGATCAAGCAATTTGAAATAACCTAACCAAATAGTTATAATTATTTCCAAATTACTTTTACATAGACCGAAGCACAGTAGGATTCCCCTAAGATTCCAATGACAAAATTCATTCCAGCTTTGGGGTTAGGCTGAAAGAAAACTCTACCGATCATGGATCGGTGAGACAAAAAACCTTTCGAAACGTATATTATCACTAGAAAATTAGGTCCACCTAGGTAATTTACATTCATGACTCATATCTACTAAGATTATTTACAATTTACACATGCAAACTGAGTTTACAACATAACATGATCAGGTCGACGATGACTGTCAAATGGCATGGACATTTCGATTAAGCGCTACCGTGTACTGCTATGGGTAGTTGACACGTAGTGGTCAACATCTGGCTCTACTTGGGGACACGTTGCTGCTCTATAGGAATGTGAGAATCTAGAATCTGCATCCACGCAACACATAACAAAACATAAGTAGCATCCGTCCAAAAAATCATCATATAACATTAAGCACATGAAAGATATAAGCTCTTCATTTATTAACTATCTAGTAACATGAAAATAAATCTAATCCTAAAACATAAATGAAAATTCTGAAAAAACAAGGAGTAGGGTTAGAAATATAGAGGATGCCCTATGGCATCAGATGTGTTCAATATAGTGTATACTGAGCATTTGCCTGCTTTCAAGCAAATCTGTCAGCTGCTTATTAGATGTGCCATGTCCAATTCTGCATATGGTAGGACTTTTCCTTATCCGAAAATCAAGCTGCTCGCGGCTGTCTGATGCATCAAATCTTTTTCTCATTTTCTTTTTTTTTGCGCTTTTTCTTCGTAGCAGGTTGTATCACTGATGACGTGGAACTTTCTGCTTCAAAGCTCTCAGATGAAGTATGTAAGATATGCGTGACATGTCTTTCTTCATTCTGTATCTGCCCTGTCAAGGATGATGGATCAATCTCACCGGTGCCATGAGTTATAACTTGATCTTCAATGACTGGTGGATTAACCGTGTGAGCATCAATCTGATTAATAATTTCCCTTTTATCCAGGTCACCTTCAATTATCCACTTTTCAATGGAACAAAGGACCTCATAATATGATGGAGCTTGCTGTAACAGATTAGGAGGCTCCTGATCTATTGACGTTCCCTGGTTTCTTTCATCCTTTGACAGCTGTTGAAATTTCTGAACCTGTATTGTAATGGCATCCATTTGACTAGAGTGTTCAACCTTCATAGCAATGATTTCCCTGGCATGGTCTTCTTCCATGGTCAATAATTTATTTTTCATAGAATTAATGTCCCTATCATGATTAGCTTTCATGGTCATCATATTTTCCTTTAAGCCTGATAACTTGCTTTGCATAAAACTAATTTTTGTGTCATGATTAGTCTTCATGGCCTCAATTTCCTTAGCATGCTGATTTTGCATGATCTCCATCTCCCTATTACGTTTTTCTAGGTGGGTGCATAAAGTTCTCACGTCATTGGCGTAATTAGTTTGATTGATCTCCATATTTTTTACCAGCAGCATTAGTTCTTGTATAATTTGCTTTTGCTTTTCCTTTTCATTGATTTCACAATTTGTCCCTGCTTTTCCACTATCATGGATTTGATCTGCAATGGTACAGGTGGATGGCACATTCTGATATGAAGAATTGTCTTGAAATCTTTCATCGACACCTGGACCTTTTATAAGATTACTTTCATTATGTTGCACAATTTTAGGGGCACAAGGAGAGCTATTTGGATCACCATATCTATCTTTAAAAGCATCGACAATGTCTTGTAAAGAAGTGAAAGAATCTTTAGGACAATTATTAAACCAATTCAAAGCATCACCCTCTAAAGAAAGGACAAAAAGACACATTTTGACATCTTCATGATTATACTGAGGGGGACTACAATATATGATCATTATACGAATAAACAAACCTAGATGCTTTTTAACAACGACTGAATCACCACTTGAGAATAAAGGTAATTTAGAAATGGCCACTTCCGGAAAATCATGGAGATCATTAGTGAAATGACATGGTTTAAACGAATAATCCATGATGAATAACGAGAGACCAAATGGATGATAGAAAGAGATCTCTACTCAAGAAAATCAAGAGATGAAAGAAGTGGAGTCGCCACTTGAACAATGAATCTAATTCTAGGATCCAAAAAGCAACAAACAAGCTGATATGAGGGAGGCTTCTTGTCTGGGAAAAATAAAAGAAATAAAATGGAGTCACCACCCAAACAAGAAACGAACTGAAGAGTAGTTGCTGATATGACGAAAGATAAGGTGATGAAAAAGAACCAAATGATGCCAAAAAATGTTGAATCTGCCAGCTCAAATGAGAGATGAGAAAGATGAAAGAATGATGAGAAACGAGAAGATGAATGTCGTTGAAACGCCAGGGACATAAAAACTCTATCCCCGGCAACGGCGCCAAAAAATGTTGTTGCACAGATTGTCACGACAACGCTCAGACCGGAGGCTGTCACCCTAATCCCCGATCTCTCCATTTAAGCTGTCTTCCACAGCTAAGGGGGGTAGACCTTATGGGGTAAAGGATGACCAACTGTGGACCAGTTGGGTTGGGAGACACAGTAAGGCAAATTAGCACTTGATTGATTTTAGAAGTTAATGTACCAGTGCCTTATAAAGTTAATAATTAAATAATTGTTTATCAAATGCTGCAGAAATATGAACTTTGTAATTCCACCATTAACAATCATTTATCATCAAATAACCCAAACAAAGATTAATTTTTGCAAGATGATCAATAAATGCTCAATGACTTAATAATATTCCAACAATTAAAATTTAAAAAAGATCAAATGTTTTAAATAACCACGCAAATTTTAAATGCTAACCAGCTCACAAAAAGATTCACCACTTTTCAATAGCTAATCTTTAAATAAACTTTAAGTACATTTAACTATAGAAAAATGGAACTTAGACACTGCAAAAGTCACCAAAAATGAATTTTCAATTTTTTGTTAAGCCTTTTCAAAATATTTTAATTTTTAAATATTTTTTATGATTCTAAGCTAAAAAAATCAAAATAGAACAAAATTAAAATCCTAAATTAAAATCTGATCTAAAACCATAAAATAATTTTTTTATTTTTTAATAAAAAATTTTAAATCTAAAAATTAAACAAAACTAAAATCCTAACTAAAGTCTAGAATTTTTTTTTTTAACCTTTTATGAAATTTCCTGATTTTTTATGACATTTTTACTCTCGAAAGTTAAAACAAGACTACACTTAAAAAAAATCAAAACTAAAGCCTAACCCAAAGAAATAAAACTAAGAATATATAATATATATATATATATAATATATAATAATATTATCAAAATTTAAAAATTAAACTAAACTTTAACTAAATCTAAAAAAGAACTTTTTTATTTTTAAATTTTAAACTTAAAGAAAATCAAAATAGAACTAAAATCAATTCTAAACTTAGACCTAGATTAATAAAATCAAAATTCAAATATATACAAAATCAAAGCTATACACAATACTTAACACATAAAAAAATATGCCTAAACTTAAAACCTAACAAAACACTGACTAAAATCAAAACCAAAAACAAAAATCGAATTTTCCTTTTGGTGGTCCTACGCATATATCATAACAAAACCAAAATTTACGCTAAACCTAGCCCGCATAAATCAAAATCGTTTTTTTTTTTTTTTATGACTTTTCTCTATAGGCTTGCGTGAGAACTTGATGGCGGCAGCATGGAGAATTTGTTTTTGCAGGTTGAAGGCTGCAGAAGATGCGTGGAAAGTGGAGGGGATCAAGCTCAGGCAGCACGATGAGGGAGTATAGCTGCGTGGGAGCTGGCGAGGCAGCGTGGAGCTTGGAGCCGAAGATTGCAGACAGCCAAGGGGAAATGCGTGGGCTGTAGCGGTCAACTCGTTCTTTTTTCCATTTTTTCTCTTGTAGGTAAGATGCAATCTGGATATGCGATGAGGGGGTGATGGCGTAGGAAATCGATGGATATGGTGAAGACGCAGAGGGATTGAGAAATGTGAGATGGAGTAACGTGATAACATTCGAAGGTTTTGTTGCAGGTGAAGGCGTGGGGACTCGATTGCAGGTTAGGAAATGAGCAGCAAAGGATATGGGATCGCGTGAGGGTTGAAGGGAGAGTGCATGTGTATGGCAGCAAAGTTAAACGCATCAATAAAAACGCGTGGACAGTGGAAGAACGTGAAGACTGAGGGATATGCGTGAAGTGGATGGGCAGCAAGAGTGTGGAGTGATAGCTACTGACAGGGGTGGCTGAGCAGATAGCATGAGATAGTGTGGGAGTGAAGCAGCGACCTGCTCTTTTAAAAAAAAAATCGAAAATTTCTTCCTACAAATAAAAATAAACCGCGAGCAGCAAAACAACTTTGATAAACCATCAAATTCCCTCAGAAAATTTGAAAATCCGCTGAAGACTATCCTTGCAAAAATGAAACCCTGGTCTACAGACTGCTTGAGATTGCCTGATGAAACCCTAAACAAGAGATAAATGGATCAGAAAACCCTCTTAAGATTTACCAGGGTTCTTAAAATTTTGAATCAGCTGCTTTAGATTGTTTGATGAAAGCCCCACAAAATTTTCAAAATCTACACCTGCAACCTATAATAGCAAAAATAAAACACCGAGAAGTAAAATGTGAAAGAAACGAAACTGAAAACCCTAAAACCAGCTAAGAATTTACAACATTTACAGATTTTCGACTCTTAAGCAACCAGATTTGTCAATAATCCACAGTAATATTTTCAGAATTTTAAATTTAATGTAAGGTGCTTCAGAAAACCCTTCATGCATCTGCAACTAAAATTCTAATAATAAGCCCAGGATTAAAACTGGTTGGGCTCTTTCAGAAAATGCAATCCGGGAGTTGGCTGGTTCAGCCAAGAACTTCCCCTAACGCCCGGTAAACTTAAAACTAAGATTTCGTGCACAACTTAAAATCAACCATTAACATACAGGGAGGAAACAATAGCAAAATCCAGATCAAATGGAGATACCTGCCATTATATTTCAGAATCTAAACTATCATTCAAACCCCAGAGATCAAACAAGATACCTATGCTTAAATCAATCTTCATCAAGCTATTATCAGTGGCTGAAAATAAAATTATGCCAAAAAATAAATCATCTTACAGCACTTCTAGAAGAGTAACACCAGCAAGATTTTTAACCCAAAGTCTTTCTTTATTGCACAAAAAATGACTACAAAAGAGCTTTATTTAGCACCAGACTCTCAAATCAAATCTGATCTCAAATGACCCATGACACCCTATTTAGAAGAAAAATTCCCAAAGGCTAGTTCGAATGATCCATGTCAATATGATCTCGACTGTCGATGAGGATCAAAATCGTTTTTAATCTCATCCGTCGAATTTTTAAATGCATTTTAATATATTAAAAAATTGAAATTCTGCATTCATTTACTCAAAACTTTGATGACTTATTATTTTATTTATTTTTTTTTTTTTATTATTTTTTCTATTTAAATTTAATTTGAATTATTATTTATTATATATATATATATATATAATTATATATTTTATTTATTTATTTATTTATTTTATTTATTTATTTATTTTATCTATTATTTTTAATTTTGTTTTTATTTTAATTTTTTTTTTTTTAATTATTTTTTTTTTTTAATTATTTTTTTTTTTCTTTTTTTTTTTTTTTTTTTTTTCGGATCCTCGAACTTAGCCTTTGGAAAAATCACCTAGGACCTAGGACTTAGGACTTATGAGGGGATAAAACATTTTCTAACCCTCAAGATACTTTACATCGTGACTTTTACAATTGTACATTTCAAGGGGGAAAACCCATTTGACATAGACCCTCATAGACCACCCAGTTCTGCGACCAAATATAATCTAGTAGATCAAGCAATTTGAAATAACCTAACCAAATAGTTAGAATTATTTCCAAATTACTTTTACATAGACCGAAGCACACTAGGATTTCCCTAAGATTCCAATGACAAATTCATTCCAGCTTTGGGGTTAGGCTGAAGGAAAACTCTGCCGATCATGGATCGATGAGACAAAAAACCTTCCGGAACGTAGATTATCACTAAAAAAATTAGGTCCACCTTGGCAATTTACATTCATGACTTAGATCTGCTAAGATTATTTACAATTTACACATGCAGACTGGGTTTACAACATAAAATGATCAGGTCGACGATGACTGTTGAATGGCACGGACATGTCGATTAAGCGCTACCCCTTTTGCGAAAAAGGGGGTGTACTGCTATGGGTAGTTGACACGTAGTGGTCAACAAGATGCAAGACTCACATTTGAGTCTTTGTCCCCGCTTTCCCATACTGACCTTGCTTCCTGATTTCCTGTTGAAGAGTTTGTTGCCTCTTCTTTATTACCATCTTGCTGCTCTGTTTTGGAAGGAGGTCCAAATCGCGTTATCATAGCTTTGCCTTTATAAATCCATGCTCTCTTGCCTTCATCTCTTGCTGCCCTAACCTTTAACATTTCCTCCCTCCTTTCCTCCTATTGTTTTACAGTTAAATCTTCTTCTAGGAAAAAGTGAGAACCCCTCGAGATGCTTCATGCTTAGAATGATATATTTATCTTGCATGTTGTCAACCTGAATGTTTATTTCTCCTTCCTTATTAGTAGAATTGTTAATAACTTGAGCCCAAGTTTTGGAAACTTTGGTGGAATCTCCTTTCCTTTCTCCTCTTGCTTTCTCTTCATGGTTGTCTATTTGGGCAATCATTTTTCCTTTATCCTGGGATGATTTCGCATTCACCACCTCTGTACTTTCCACTACAAATTTCTTTATGTTTTGCACATCTGCCTTCATGCATTGCCATTCTGTCTTCCTTATCAGGAGAACTTCCTGTAGCAATGCCACTTGTTCTTTTAAAACTTTATTTCTTTCTACTAAAGCGTCGTTCTCAACTATTATTATATGAATTTTATGATCTCTTTCCTGCTCTTTAGCTTCTAAAACCTCCAACCTTTGTTTTGCATTTAAATTTTTTTTCACATAAAGATCAAATGACCGGGTGAGAGGTGTGGATGTGGGACTATATAAGGCAGAATCATCAATGACTTTTCCTTTGGACTTCTTGTTGCCACGTGCTTGTAGAGGGAACTTGTTTGAGTGCTTCTTGCGAAGGGCTTGAGTACTTTCCTTTTTAGACCGTTTTTTCCTTGTCTTCTCCCATTTTAGATGGGCTAGTCTTCGTTTTAAAATGCCCCGATATTGTTTGGCATTGACCCAAACCCACTTCCCAGCTTTGGCAAATGAGGCAATTTTCACTTGTCCTAAATCATTTGTCTCCACATGTTCTGAAATTTCTTGTCTTGATGTCATGTTTAAATGCATTTGTTGTCCAACTTGTTTCGAGAAAGATTTAGGTCTATAAAATGCCAAGATTACTTTGCACTGCTCCCCGTTGTTCAGGTTATTGCTGCTCCTTGCTTGCTGCTCGATACTTCTGCTGCATAAAAGCTCCCTACTCTCACACTGCTCATTGTTCATTGCTCGTTGCTCTCACTGCTGACCATGCTGCTCACACTGCTATCCACGCTGCTCGTTGCTCGTCAATAGAAAACTTCAAAGATAAAAGCAGAAGCCAATCGAGTGGCCCAGAACTCGGCATCCATCCTTCTTAACCCTTGCTCCTCAACGATCCCATCTTGGTTAAGGCACAACACTGTTCAATTTCTATGAATGACTTGTTTCTAGTTTTCAAAACTAGGACCCTACTCCAAATCCAGTACCTCGCTCCAAATCTGAGATGTAGTGGGAAACAATTCACTCCCAGTAAAATAAAGAAGTCATTTCTCATCCCTTTGAGGAATACAAAACTCGACAACACTAAAATAAGAACTCGGCTCTCAGCAAATTGACTGCTTTCAATCCCTAAGTATTAGGTCCTGGGTAGCGGATTAATGATCATGACTCAACCTCAACGAATTTGGCTTCTGCAAACAAAGGAATTCGGTGGCTCCCACAAATTTGTCACGACTTGGTCTCAATGCTACAACAAACAATGGAATCTGGTAAAATAATGGTTTCGTTATTCTTAAGTTATTCCTTATTCCTGTTTATGAACTATCGTTTTGGAGAGTTTCAAACCTCGATCCCTTGATGCAGTTATTTCATCCGTGCACTTGGAGAGGCATGGAAAAGTGTTTGAAGAAGATTTCCATTGCATATCATGGGGATGAGATGCCACAAATTACTTTGAGAATCTCCTATAATTGATAAGTTTTGATCCTTAATATTTTTTTTTTTTTTAAATAGCAATAAAACAGTTCAAAACATTCATAAAACCTTTGAGATTTTCCATTGATTCAAACTGATATCCAAATAGTAATGAAGGCCTAACGTTTCACACTCACCTAAACCTTCGAGTGCAATCTCAGTGGACATATGTTTAAAGGGTTAGCGAATTGGTTGGGTCAATGGATTACCACGTAGAGAATGGTCGAATGACAGAGTCGGTATATAAGAAGCCAATGCCATTCCTTGCTTACGGGAGTCGATAATACCTTCCGTTTGATGTACATGTTTAACAAAATAAAATGAACCCTCTAACAAGTAGCAAAATTATGAACCCTCTAACGAATCATGCAAGCACATAGCAAAACGTTAACCCTAGAACACGAAATTACACATTTCAGGACTATTGGTTTATGTTGACTTGAATAAAGGTGAAACCATAAAGGCTTCATAGATAACCTATCCAAAACTAAATTTCAAAACTGTCAGTACGCATGGGTTCGAAACTTCTGGAAAATGATGGTTATTCCATGCGCTGAGCTACGAAATAGAAAAAAAAATGTTTTTAGAAAATGTTAATCAGATTATGGACCACTGGACAACATTAGTCGATGGGATTTTCAAAATCTAATTTCTCCACCAGAACCGAAATTATAGCGGCCTCAAATTGCTCACTCTCACAGGGGTGTAAACTCAACGTTACAAACTGAGCTTCTTCATTATCAATCATGGGCTTTGAGCTTCTCTCTAGTCACCAAATTTTATAAATTGTTTCTAATGCAATCATACCAAATGCTAATTGCAAAACCACACGCAGTCGCTCAATTCATGTGTTGCAGGTATAATTTAATTGCAGCAAGATAGTCATGAAATATTTCCTACCATGCGATTAATTTATACAATTTTAAACTTGAAATAAAAAAATAGGGAAGGTATAGACTATAACACCATTTTAGCAGGTTCAAGAGTTAGTAGCCTTGCTCTGATACCAAAATGTAATGCCCATTTTTTAAAATTTAAACAGAGGATCTTAGAATTCGACAATGCACATTTATGCCCTAATTGTGAAATTTAACCAGACAGTAAATTTGAATTGGAATTTAAAATTAAATTGTGGAAGAATACCTAGAAATCAATTTGGAGATGTTTCTTGTTTGTGGTTGCTCCTGCTCCTGCTACAAAATTGACCGTTCTTCCCAGCCTATTTGGTATCAACCTATCCAGTTCCCAGACCTATAAGACTTCGAATTAGAGGTCTCCTGGCCCCCATGCCCAAAAATCCAAGAACAATTGCTCAAACTTCCTCTCTGTCTATGACTTTCCCCATATTTCCTTCTTTGTCTATGAAATAACAAAATAACCCCCCCTTTTCGTCATCTTCGATTCTCTTATAACATCCCTTCTTTCACCACCGTCCCCCCACAGTCTCCATATCCTGGTTTAAAATAAAGGTTTTCTTGCTTTGAATTGGTCACAGGTGGAGGAAACTCTTGCGTCCCGGGTGCTCCTACTGAAATTTAGAGGTGGTCATATATTATTAGGTTAATGGTAAGTAGGGTATTTATTTTATTAAGTGACATTACAATCATTAAGTCCATACATTACTACCATTGCATTATTACTTTTATTAGATGTAGTTGCTACCATTATTTTAATCTTTTTATTAAATTTGTACATTTAATAAATTTATATATTAATACTTGAATTTTTATGGTTTAATTATCAAATTGTTTATGTTATTTTCCTTTTGAACCTATATAATATATAATAATATTATATATATATATCTATATATATATATTTCAATCCCATTTTAGTTTGCAAAATTCATTTTAAGTATTATTTATATATTATGATGGTGGTATAAGTACTTCACAACAATTATTCATTAGATTTTGGTATGTTAGTATTTACTTAACACTTCAATAATTAATTCATTACCTTATACTTGGACATTTCCCATAATTACTTAGTACGCATACTAGTGTAGTGCATGCGATACATGCATATGTAGCTATCATATGCATGTCTCATATGCGTGCTAATATTTATATGTTCCCTATAACTTGAGGTGGGTCATTATACTAAAGCTATAAGCCAATAGGGAGATCCCACGAGACTAGGGTTGAGGACTAACCGCCCATTTAGGGCAAGGGAACAAGACTACAATTAAAACCCATCCTTCTTCTAAGTCACCCAATAATCCATATCCAAGTGTGCCCAAGGAAAAACAAGCATAAGCACCCAATTGCACAATGAAAGACATACCTTTAAGATTGGATGGCCCACCTTCAAACAAACACTCGGCAAATTGGTGAGGGGACACATGACTGGCTCAAGGAGCAAAGACAATTGACACTATCAGCTACACTGGTCGCTGTCAGGGGTTGTGGGCTACCAATTAAAGACAAATCTAGGAGGAAAATTATCCTATGGGGTCACCCACCGGTGGTGGGTAACATGTCTAGAAATAAAAAGGATAACCCCAACTTCAAGATGGTTAGTAATGACGACTTACATGCAGAATTTAGTCAATATAAAGATGAGGTCAATATCATAAGATATAGTCTCAATAACATTGAGAAGGCACCTATAGAGTTGGTAGTAGTAAAAAAAGGAGTTAGCTGAAAGAATTAATAAACTAATAGAAAAAAGAGGCAAAATTGACAAATCAATAGAGGATTTCGAGGATCGATGGCAAACTGAATTAAGAATGAGAAATGACAACAAGGAAGAAACAACAAGTATACTTAACTTCTAGGACAAAATAATTGACCAACTAACCGAGAGGGTAGACGCATTAATTGTAGAACCCTTAACCTGCCGAAAACCAACGTCAAGTCAAGAATCATAAAATACAAATGAACAAGTACATGAATAAGTGCATGAAGTAATATTTTTAGACAATAAGTATCACACGAGAATTGCAAAATTCAAATAGAGATAATCAGTGAATTAAAAAGGAATTACTAAAATATCATGGTAAATACTAAATACCATAGAGTAGTGGTATACTTCAACAAAATGGAAGGAATTTTTGAATCGAACCCCACATTGGGTGAAAGAAAAAAAAATAATGATGGCCTCCAAAAAATTAGAAGAGGAAGCTTTCTATTGGTTTTTATGGTGGACTAGAAAATGTGATGCTCATTCTTTTCATTGGAAAAGCTTCATAGCTTCCCTATTATTCCATGATGAGGAAGATGATGATTTGTACAATAAATTTGTTCATCTTAAACAAAAGGAAAACATGAATAACTACATGCACAGATGAGAAGTTTTGGCCACAAGACAAAACAGATTCACAAATGAACAATTACTAAAAATGTGCATCTATGGATTGAAGGATTACATCCATAGTGAAATAAAGCTATAAAACCCTAAAACAGTTGAGCATGCTATACATCCAACAAATACAATTAATCAAAATAACAAGTTCAACAAGCCATCACTCACTAGGGAAGATGAAAACCGGTAACAAGATTCATATAAGAAGGGAATAAACAATGTAGATATTGTGGAGATAATGGTCTCAGGGAGACAAATGCATAAATACAAAACTATATACTTATGAAGAAGAAAAGGACTTAGACACATCTAGTAGTGAATCAGAGAGGGAAAAATAAGAAAATCAATTGTTGTAAGTGTGTAAAAAATTGGACATTAGGACATGCATGTGAAGACATGTCCTTGCTACTATAATTTGTGGATGGAAGGAAAGTAGAACTATAGAAGCCAAATAATGAAATCAAGGTAACATACAACTTAGATTTAGACCATGATGATACACCACATAAAGCTTTGCTAGCTTCAATCTCATGTGCTTAGCCAAAGAGAAATGAAGACAACAAGTTCAAGGAAAGATAACTAATACAAAAGACCAATAACAACCATTCATTACAAAATACGTTCCACCCATCTCAAAAAGAAAAGGATCTAGTCTTTAAGAGAAAAAGAAAGCAACCCTGCAGTTCTGTCAACAACCATGATAGGGAAACCACAACCTAAGACCTTCAAGCTTAAAGGAGTCATAAAAGATAGAAATGTCACAATACTCATAGATTTTGGCAATACTCAATTGTATAGGCATTGTTGTTGCTAAACAACTAAACCTTTTTGTGTACCCCATCAAATACATCATCGTGATGGTTGCTAATGGGCAAAGGTCAAAGAAGTATCAAAATGTCATAAGGTTCCAATTAAGATATAAGAGATGAAACTTCAAATAGAACTATACACTCTACCACTTGAAGAGATGGATATAGTGTAGGTGCGGAATGGTTGATGTAGTTGGGAAGTTATATTACAAACATTGAAAAACAATTCATTGATTTTAATTGGCAAGGATGACATTACAAATTATATGGTGTTGATGCTTCCACTCTCCAGAAGATGTTAACAACACATGTAGGAACCTGAACCTCACCAACAATCAAAACATGAATGCAGTCAAACCCATAAAAATAAATAAACTTCATTTCACCACGGAGACATGCTCAACTAGAGAAAATGTTGTTTCCTATGCTTTGAGGACAAAGCATTCATTGAGAGGGTGGCAAAGCATTCATTGAGAGGGTGGCAATGTTATAAACATAATAAATGCTAGCTAATTAGTTAGTGACAAATGTGTCTTAAAAAGGCACCTTGCCTAGGTATTTATATAGAGGGGCCTCATTGCAATATTCATCATTCTATCAATAAAATACTTGTGTACATTTATAAATAATTTGGCTTGAAAAAACAAGCAGGATGTGTTTGTTACATTGGGTGTCATATATTTCTAGCACACATCTCTCCTTGGAATTGACTCAATTAGCCATTTTATCTTCTTGTTTTGTACCTCATTTAAATGCAGTGTTCCATAGGGATGTGTCCCCCATGGTGGGGGTCACACTGCCCATGTTTCCAATGCTCCTAGGACGAAGGGATGCCCAAGGAAATGATTCCCCACATCCTTGGGGAAACTTGGGGAGACATAGGGGCGAACATTTCCCCCATGTGGGGGGTGTGTTTTCCCAAAAGGGGTGCATGTGGGTGTCCCCCTTCAAAAAGGGGTGGGTATACCCCCTGAAGTTTGCTTGAAAACAATAATTTAGGAGTGGGGAAGCCTAATATTCAACCCTAGGGCCTTACTAATGCTATGTAATTAATGAAAATGTTAATTTCTTAAAGGAAAAATGACGTTCTGCTTTATCTTTATTTTCATCCTTTTACTTAAATTTTTAACATTATAATAATTGAATTAGGATGTTTGAGAGTGGTTCTAACCTCATTGGATTTCATATAGAGAAAGTAGAATTTTAGATTCCATTCAAAATCTTGCAGACTTAACAATCTTTAGGATTTCAGGATTGGGGGGATTGCAATGTTTCCATTAGATTCTATCATGTATGAGGGTATGGAACTAGAATTTAATATAGAGCACCAATCCCTGTATGTACCTTGATGTTGGTGGCATTGATTATTGAACTCCTTTGTCATGACCCTATAAAATTATACCTATCAATCAAACAAGATATCGACTTGACATGCTAAACTTTTTCTATCTTATTTTAATGCTTAGAAAGAAGGTGATATTGACGATGAGGATCCCAATATATGCAATGATTTTCATGATATGTACGTATTTGTTGTAGCATGATTTTTTTGGATTGAATAGGCCATCTAGGGCCGCTTGGTTGATGTATTTTTGGTTCAAAGATGGATTGCAATTGGTGTTATTTTGGTTATATACACCCTTGCTATATATATGAGAAACTTTGCATATTTGTGTATAATGGTTTGGATTCATATGGATGCACATGAATATTTACAATTTTTTTTTTTCAAAATCTGAATATTTATGTATTTTTGGGTCCACTGGTTTTTTGGTTGTTTTTTTTTCCTATTCCAAGTTTTGGGGTCAATTGGTTTGATCACTGGTCCAATTCTGATAACAATGGTTCATTTTTAGTTTTAACTTTTCAGTTTTCACTATAGATATTGATGACTTGACCTTAGACCAAGTCCTTAACTCATCACTTTTTACGATTTTTGAGTGGAGTATTTTCAATTTATTATTCAAGTCTTCAAACTTTAGTATCTACCATTTTGATTAATACTAATCATATTCTAGAATAATGAATGATGAATTTAAATCAATTTATACAATATTTTACTATTTCTATTTCATTGAATAATTTATGATGTATGATCGTTGCATTTCATAATTGAATTTGAATTATATATATCTATATATATATAGATATAGATATATATATATAACCCTCGACCTGCCCCCCATCCCCCCTGAATTTACCTAAAATTTGGGAGTACTTCCACATGTCCCCCACTATGTGTGTCCCCATTCTCGTGTACCCCCATCCTGGAAACTTTATGGAACATTGTTTAAATGCTAGTTAAATCTAATTGCAAATATGAAATATTAAATCATCATCTACAAACCCTAAATCATATTTTCTTTAAGCCTCTTCCCTCCCTCTATATACATAGTACCTTAGGCTTAGATTTCCTTAGGGATTTCCTCACTTGAGATAGAAAAAAACTAGCCTAAAGTGTCATGTCCCTAGTAAATAATTTTTAAGTAAAATCATCATTTTTGCAATTTTGGCGATGAGAAATATTTTTGGCATATAGAACTTAGAAAAGGTGGGTTATGGAGGCTCCACTTAATTTTTGGAGAAAAAGGAGGTTGCAAACATTAGAGAAAAGATTAATTTAATTGTGTGGGCCACCCAAAAAGGGAATTCGAACCCCTTAGGAAAATAGAACCAAGGGAGATGGAGGCAAAAAAGGAGTTCAAACTAGTGGGCGCCACAAGGAGGAAATGGAGCAGCAATTATAAATAGAGCAGAGCCTCCTTTTGACATATTTTGGTCATTTGATAATAATTCAACAATTAGTTCTCTTGATCAGCTTAGCCAAGACAACCCGTGCTATTTAGCACAAGGAATTTCAGAGCACAAATTCCACCCTCATTTCAGAGAACTTTGAGTGTCTCCCTCGTGAGGCAATTTGGAGAGTCCAATTCAGGATTTCCACAAAGCTTTGTTGCAGGTATTCACTCAGTTTTGCACACTCCTTAGGTGCAGAGGCAATCCGAGTTGCTCATTGGAGGAACAACTAATGTGGGTTGGAGTTTCGGCTATTTTGCAGGTGGTTTTCTCTATTAATGCCGGTGATTTTGTAGTGGATTTGCAAAGCTGAGATCAACATTACTTTGTGGGCCGAATTTGTTAATTTTGATAGTCCATAGAGTTTCCTGGACACAACCTATGCAAACATTCAGAGAGAGTTGGTTCATGGAGAAATGGGTTGGAAAAAGGTTGGGTTTCTGAAGTTAAATTTGAAGGAGAGCATGAGGAAATTTCCAATGGTGGGTTTGGGCCTAATTCAGCAGTCTCATAACTGTCGGGCGTTTTTTTGGGTCCAAATTGGGAAATTTGCACTTGTTGGGGGTCATAAGGGTCGATGGATTTAGCTCAAAATATTTTTTGGTTTTTGTGGGTTTATTGAGAGGAGTCCCCAGTGAATTTTATAGAATTTTTAGAGTAGATTTGACGGTTGAAATCTTAGCTCCATTCCAGCAATAGCAGTAGTATTTCCAAAGAAAAGCGCAATTATTAGGGGAGAGCCATTCTATCACTTGGGTCCGTGAGATATTTTTGGGTTTTGTTGGGCATTCAGTGAGGAGGCCACCCACAAAGTTTCAGCTCATTCTGAGCACTCTTTATGGAAGATATTCCAGTTCCATTGAACAGTCAGCGACAACATTTTCTGGGCAGGGCACAATTTTTGGTGGAGAACCTCCCAACATTTGAGTATTGTACTCTCACTTGGGTTTTGCATAGCTTATAGTAGATAGCCTAGGTTCTATTTTCCTTATCATTTGATGTACTTAGTTCTCCATATTAATAACATGGCTCAGCTATTCACCCTATTTCTTGTGTTTTATTGACTAGTGCATGTGTAGTAAAATTGATTTGCTATAGCCTAGTTCATGTGTCTATCATTTGCTGTAAATTTCAATTTGGAATATTACAGTGGTATCAGAGAATCATCTCAGCTAGTTGTGGGGAAGCTAGAAATATCATGGAGGTGTAGGCACACATGCACGGTGATTGGTGAAATTTATGGACACTCCTGTTGATTTCAAGTAGCATCGGATGTGCTCTAAGCCTCAAATTTTTCAGGGAGGCTTGGACACATGTATTCCAAAGAACCCAAAAAGTGTTTTGGGAAATTCCACCCGGAGACAGTTTTATTAAAATAATTAATTATTTTTAATGGGTCCCTAAGTCTAAATTTAGGAAATTAATATAATTAATGGGTATTAATCTAACTGTGGGTGTAACTTCTAGAAGAAGACAAGGATCAAGCAAAAATGATCTTAGCCATTGATTAACTTCTAATCTGGATCGTTGAATGTCAACGAGAAGATTATTTAAGGAGGCTTGAGGGTCATTTGGAAGACACACAGAGAGTTGATCAGTCAGATCGAATTGCTGAAGCTAGAGGCAGCGTAGTGATTTCGTAGTGATCACGCAAAGAGAGGCAAAGGGAGTTTTGGCTAGAGGATCTTCTCCAGAGCCAAAGATACTCAGCAAAGAGGCAGAGAGACACAAAAAGTAGGCAATGCAAAGGCCAGAGAGGGTGACACAGAGCCAGGAAGGGCTTCCATAGGGCCCACACAAAGCAGTGCGGAGCCTCCTACGCAGAAGTTCGAAATTTGCTGGGGAGCTGGATATTCTGAGCCGGGAGGGCTGGAATTAGCTCCAAAGGGAAAATTGATTCCCAGTAGAGGTGACGCAGTGCCTTAGAGGCTGATGTAGGGCCCACGCAGAAGTAGTCAGGGACTCGTTGGTTCAGCTGCTGGATTAGCCAAGACTTGCCGTGTAGAGTGAGGTAATCTCACTAATTTCTTCTGCTGAGTGATATTCTTTGTAACTGGATTGTTGGAAAGGCATCCAGAAGTTGTATTCATAAATACTTCAGCTTCATAATAAAAACCCTCAGATCAGCTGCACTGGTTTTCTCGCATTGGGATTTTCCAAGCACATTTGTCCAAAAACAACTATGTCATTTGTGTTTTATCTTTCTCTATTGTTCAGTTTCTTGTTTCGGCATATTTTTTAATGGTGTAGGCTGCAGTGTATGTATTTCGATGTTTGCCGTATGAAACTGCAAATAACTTGTTCATGTAAATCTAACAAGTAGGAGAAATATCATAAGTTGTTGCAGTAGGAATTCCCGGGTTTAAGGAATTTTCACATGGTATAAGAGCAGTGCAAGTGAAGTAAGAAGAATAGTGCCAGAGAACCCAACATTGAGCAGAAAAGGAGACCGAAATAGCTGCAGGAGGCAACAATTCAAATCACCAAAGGGGTTTGCGCAGTCCAAGCCAGGAGGGCTGAATTTTCGAGGCAGTCTCTCTTTGAGTGAGTCAATGGAGAGGAAGGGCTTCCAGATCGAAATTTTGCCATGGCAGAGGGAGCAGTGCTGAGCCTCAACGTGAGGAAGAGCTAGTGGGACACAGTTTTTCTCCAAGACGTTTTGCTGGGCAGAAACACGTTAGAAGAGAGAAGAGAAGCACAGTGAGCGAATTTTTCCTCAGTAGAATTCCCGCCAAGACATTTGTTTTCTTATTGGCTGAGCAACAATAGTAATAAGAAGAGAGGAGCAGTTCGACATCTTCGTGGCAAAGATGGAAACTAGTGGGTTGAGAGATCAGGACAGGTTGGATGGGGCATCCAACTACGTCATCTAGAAGGCAAGAATGTCATTCCTTCTAGATGAGCATTTTCTAGAGACCTATGTCAACAGCGTGGTGGCTGTTCCTGCAGATGCAGATTCGCTGAAGAAGTATCGAGCAGAAATGGTGAAGGCCAAGAGGATGATCCTCGATGGAGTAAAGGATCATGTGGTCTGCACATCACTAGCAGAGGGATTGCTAAGGAGATGTGGGATGCCTTGACAATGATGTATCAAGGATCTTCTGAGCAGCGAAAGATGTACTTAGAGCAGAAACTAAGTCTACACGGATGCAAAAGGGGGAGCGCATAGATCCATTCCTCATGAAGCTTCAGGAGACCCGTGATGAGTTAGCAACTGTGGGGTCTACACCTCAAGGGTCCGAGTTGGTTAGACTGGCCCTCAATTCAGTCTTAGATGAATGGCAAGTCTTTGTTCATAGTATCTTGGGCAGGGCGAATTTTCCAAATTGGGACGAGATGTGGACAGCCCTTAAGCAAGAGGAGCTGAGGAGAGACTTGGTCAAGTGTAAGCTTGATGGAAGCAGTAGCAGTGGGTCGAAGCCCAAGGAGGATGAAGAGAATGCAACCCTTGCATCCAAGGGGCACCAGGAGTAGTGGAGGCGGCAGAAGGATGTCTTGAAGATAAAATGCTTCAGGTGTGGTGAAATGGGTCACTACGTAACACAATGTCCTCTCAGAAAGAAGGGCAAAGATGAGAAGCACGATTTGAAGGCTACACCTGCGAAGATCGGGGAGGAGGAGTTCGCCATTACAGCCAAGATACCTCCAAGAGGGAGGTGGGCTGATTTGGAGTGGTAGTTCGAAAAAGTTACAGTTGGGCAAGATCCTTGAGGAACCCACCTTTCAGATCAATTCCTAGCTACGGAAACCCAGATCAGTTGTAGTAGGATGGACTAAGTGTCAGATGGTGCAGAGGAGTGTTGGAGCGACAAATGTAGTGGCTAGAACACCAAGTCTGAGCAGCGCAGTGCAGAGTTGCAGCAGTGCAATAGCAGCAGTAGTGCAGTGGCTTCAGAGGGATAGCGTGGGATTAGCAGCAGTCAAATCTTCAACATCGAGATGCATCTATGCTGAACGCTTGTTCAATAATTTGGGATGTTTTTCCATTGTTGAAGCAGTAGCAATAGTAGTTTGTAGTGTAGGGGTAGTTGGCAGTGGCAATGCCAACAACAGCACGAATGCAGAAATTAAGGGGGTACTGTAGTACGGATGCAGTGTTCACTGTTGATATGGTATTGTCAGCAGCAGTACAGTTGCAACAGCAAAGCAGTGGTTGTTGGACAACATGTCAGACATCAGCAACACAGAGGACGATGTTATGAAGTCAGGGTGATGCTTCAGTGAGAGGCATTGCTAGAGCACATTCCTCGCTAAGAGGGAGTGTTGATTTCTGGTAGCATCGGATGTGCTCTAAGTCTCAAATTTTTCAGGGAGGCCTGGGCACATGTATTTCAAAGAACCCAAAAGTGTTTTGGGAAATTCCACCCGGAGACAGTTTTATTAAAATAATTATTATTTTTAATGGGCCCCTAAGTCTAAACTTAGGAAATTAAAATAATTAATGGGTATTAATTTAACTGTGGGTGTAAATTCTAGAAGAGGACGAGGATCAAGCAGAAATGATCTTAGGCATTGATTAACTTTTAATATGGGTTGTTGAATGTCAACAAGGAGATTATTTAAGGAGGCTTGAGGGTCATTTGGAAGACACACGGAGAGTTGATCAATTAGATTGAATTGCTGAAGCTAGAGGCAACGCAATGATTTCATAGTGATCACGCAAAGAGGGGTAGAGGGAGTTTTGGCTAGAGGATCTTCTCTGGAGCCAAGGATACTCAACGGAGAGGCAAAGAGACACATAGAGGAGGCAACGCAGAGGCCAGAGAGGGTGACACAGAGCCAGGAAGGGCTCACATAGGGCCCACGCAGAGCAGTGCAGAGCCTCCTATGCAAAAGTTCAAAATTTGTTGGGGAGATGGATATTCTGAGTTAGGAGGGCTGGAATGAACTCTAGAGGGTAAATCGATTCCCAACAGAGGTGATGCAGTGCCTTAGAGGCTGACGCAGGGCCCACACAGGGGCAACGCAGAAGCAGCCGGGGACTCATTTCTTTAGCTGTCGAATCAGCCGAGACTTGGTCTGTAGAGTGAGGTAATCTCACTAATTTCTTTTGCCGAGTCATATTCTCTGTAATTGGATTACCGGGAAGGCATCCAGAGGTTGTATTAAGAAATACTTCAGCTTAATAATAAAAACCCTCAGATCTACTACACAGGTTTTCCTGCATTGGGTTTTTCCGTGGACATTTCTCCAAAAACAGTTTGTCATTTGTGTTGTATCTTTCTCTATTGTTCAGATTCTTGTTTTGGCATATTATTTTGGTGTAGGCTGCAATGAATGTATTTCGATGTTTGCCATAGGAAACTGCAAATAACTTGTTCACGTAAATCTAACAAATAGGAGAAATATCATCAGTTGTTGCAGTAGGGATTCCCGGGTTTAAGGAATTTTCACATGGTATAAGAGTAGTGCAGGTGAAGTAAGAAGAACAATGCCAGAGAACCCAACGCTGAGCAGAAAAGGAGATCGAAATAGCTACAGTAGGCAACAATTCAAATCCCTAAAGGGGTTTGCGCAGTCCAAGCCAGGAGGGTTGAATTTTCGAGGCAGTTTCTCTCTGAGTGAGTCAACAAAGAGGAAGGGCTTCCAGATCAAAATTTTGTCATGGAAGAAGGAGCAGCGCTGAGCCTCAACGTGAGGAAGCGTTGGTGGGATAGTTTTCCTGCAGGCAGTTTTGTTGGGCAAAAAGATGTTAGAAGAGATAAGAGAAGCACAGTGAGGGAATTTTTCCTCAATAGACTTCCCGCCAAGAAGTCTGTTTTCTTATTGGTTGAGCAACAACAGTAAGAAGCAAAGAGGAGTAGTTCGACATCTTCGTGGAAGAGATGGCAACTAGTGGGCTAAGAGATCAGGATAGGTTGGATGGCGCTTCCTACTACGTCATCTAGAAGGCAAGAATGTCATTCCTTCTAGATGAGCATTCTCTCAAGACCTATGTCGACAACGTGGTGGCTGTGCTTGCAGATGCAGATCCGCTGAAGAAGTACCGAGTAGAAATGGTTAAGGCCAAGCAGATGATCCTGGATGGAGTAAAGGATCATGTAGTCTGTCACATTGCTAGCAGAGGGACTGCAAAGGAGATGTGGGATGCCTTGGCAATGTTGTATCCAGGATCTCTTGAGCAACAGAAGATGTACTTAGAGCAGAAACTGAGATCTGCACAGATGTAGAAGGAGGAGCGCATAGATCTGTTCCTTACGAAGCTTCAAGAGACTTGGGACAAGTTAGCAGCTGTGGGGTCTACACCTCAAGGGTACGAGTTGGTTAGACTAGCCCTCAATTCTGTCTCAGATGAGTGGCAAGTCTTTGTTCATAGCATCCTCGGCAAGGCGACTTTGCCAAATTGGGACGATATGTGGGAAACTCTTAAGCAAGAGGAGCTGAAGAGATACTTGGTCAAGTGTAAGCTTGACGAAAGCAACAGTAGTGGGTCAAAGCCCAAGGAGGAAGAAGAGAATGTAGCTCTTGCATCCAAGGGGCAACAGGGGCAACGGAGGCCGAAGAAGGACGCCTCGAAGATAAAAGGCTTAAGTTGTGGTGAAATGGGTCACTGCATAACACAGTGTCCTCTCAGAAAGAAGGACAAAGATGAGAAGCACGATCCGAAGGCTGCACTCGCAAAGATCGAGGAGGAGTTTGCCATGACAGCCGAGATACCTCTAGAAGGGAGGTGGGCTGATTTGGCGTTGTAGTTCGAAAGAGCTACAGTTGGGCAGAATCCTTGAGGAACCCACCTCTTGAATCAATTCCTAGGTACGGGAGCCCAGATCAGTAGTAGCAGGATGGACTAAGTGTCAAATGGTGCAAAGGAGTGTTGGAGCGATAGATGCAGTGGATAGAATGCCAAGTCTGAGCAGTGTAGTGCAGAGTTGCAGCCGTGTAGGGAGGCACAGTGCAGTAGCAACAACAACACAGTGGCTAGAATGCCAAGTCTGAGCAACATAGTGCAGAGTTGCAGCAGTGTAGGGAGGCACAGTGCAGTAGCAACAACAACATAGTGGCTTCAAAGGGACAGCGTGGGACTAGCAACAGTCAGATCTTCAACATCGAGATGCATCTAAGTTGAACACTTGTTCAGTAATTTGGGATGTTTTTCCGTTGCTAATGTAGTAGCAACAGCGGTTTGCAATGCAAGGATAGTTGCAGTGGCAGTGCCAATAGTAGCATAGATGCATAAATTAAGAGGGAGCTATAGTACGGATGCAGTGTTGACAGTGGCAGTGTCAGCAGCAGTACAATTGAAGCAGCAGCGCGATGGTTGGTGGACAGCACGTCAGACATCAACAGCGTAGAAGACAATGTTATGAAGTCAGGGTGATGCTTCAATGAGAGGCATTGCTAGAGCACATCCCTCGCTAAGAGGGAGTGTTGATTTTTGGTAGCATCGGATGTGCTCTAAGTCTCAAATTTTTCAGGGAGGCTCGGGCACATGTATTCTAAAGAACATAGAAAGTGTTTTGGGAAATTCTACCCAGAGACAGTTTTATTAAAATAATTAATTATTTTTAATGGGTCCCTAAGTCTAAACTTAGGAAATTAAAATAATTAAAGGGTATTAATCTAATTGTGGGTGTAACTTCTAGAAGAAGACGAGGAGATTACTTAAGTAGGCTTGAGGGTCATTTGGAAGACACACAATGAGTTGATTAGTGAGATCGAATTGCTAAAGCTAGACGCAGCGTTGTGATTTCATAGTGATCACGCAGAGAGGGGCAAAGGGAGTTTTGGCTGGAGGATCTTCTCTAGTGCCAAGGATAATCAACAGAGAGGCAGAGAGACACACAGAGGAGGCAGTGCAAAGGCCAGAGAGTGTGACGCAGAGCGAGGAAGGACTCACGTAGAGCAGTGTAGAGCCTCCTACGTAGAAGTTTGAAACTTGTTGAGGAGCTGGATATTTTGAGCTGGGAGGGCTGGAAAAAAGCTCCAGAGGGAAAATCAATTCCCAACAGAGGTGGTGCAGTGCCTTAGAGGCTGACGCGCGGCCGATGCAAAGGCAATGCAGATGTAGCCAGGGACATGCTTGTTCAGCTGCCGGATTAGCTTGGACTTGCCGTGTAGAGTGAGGTAATCTCACTAATTTCTTTTGCCAAGGGATATTCTCTGTAACTGGATTGCTGGGAAGGCACCCAGAAGTTGTATTCAGAAATATTTCAGCTTAACAATAAAAACCCTCAGATTTGCTGCACTGGTTTTCCCGCATTGGGTTTTTCCAGGGACGTTTGTCCAAAAACAACTGTCATTTGTGTTGTATCTTTCTCTATTGTTCAGTTTCTTGTTTCGACATATTATTTAATGGTGTAGGCTGCAATGTATGTATTTCGATGTTTGCCATAGGAAACTGCAAATAACTTGTTCATGTAAATCTAACAAGTAAGATAAATATCATCAGTTGCTGTAGTAGGGATTCTCGCGTTTAAAGAATTTTCAAGACTCCAATGACACGAAAGGGGAAGAGTACACAGGGGATCATGGAGGAGTTGGTGAGGAAAAACCAACAGGTCCTAGAGGGGATGCAACAAATGATGGGGATGTTGATACATAACCAGCAGAGAAGCCAAAAACATGCACGCACGGTTCAACAGAACAATACCCATGGCTAGCCTAGCCGACCTACCATGCCTCATTTTCTGGATGAACTAGAGAAGGAGAGGAAACCAAACACCTTTGCAGATTTGATGAGGTCCTTCGTGGATAGGATTGATGAGTATGTGGCGTTGTACCTCAGGATCAAGACGACTCTCTCATTTGAGGAGCATAGATCAGGGACTGGATTATCATATAGAGGAGGGAAATTAGAGGGTGAGACTAGGAGGCACTTCTGCTAGTGGAGACTTGGATTTAGCTATCAGGAGCCTAAGGAGGACGTGGAGCATGAGGTTGATGGGGCGCAAGAGGAGAACATAGATATACCTAGAGTGACGCACGAGTCACCCTTTTCATAGATTCTTTGATAGCTCTGGTTGACACCTTGGTGGAGACAATTGAGCATACACTTGTAGGGCCATCCGTTGTGGGGGTATCCATTGATGAGGCACCCTAAGCTATGACAGAGTTTCCAGATGATGATCGCCTACATTAGGTTGATGAGGTTCTAGGAGACACAGAGGTATCCACTGTTATGAGGTACCAGGAATCTAGAGTTGTGAATGAGCTTATAGATGATAATCGCCCACAACAGTTCAACAGCTCCAATTTAACCTTCTAACATTGAAAAAGAAGTTCACGATAGTTCGAGAGACCATTCTGCAGTAGAATAGGAGTTGGAGGGAATGAGAGAGGTCTGTGCCGAGTCAGTGACCAAGTTGACTTGCGTTGGGGAACAGTTGACGTCCCTAATGATGCAACTAGAGGGTTGTAAGTTGGAGTGCCACAACAACCCTCTTCAGGCATACATTGATGGGGCTTGCAACATTGTTAGGTTGCCTCTGCACGTTGGTGAGAGAGAGGTTGCATTACCTAGGAAGATTATATGTGTTGACCAAACTAGAAAGACAGGGTGTCATGAGCTGCGCAGGGTGCAACATTTGTAGGATGGAGGGCTTGTTCCATGTATGGGTGTTCTTGCATTCGATCCCTCTCTTGGGGTTGGATGGCAGGAGATACTGAGTTGGTATCTGGTAGAGCTAGCTATAGTGCCTCGATATATCCATGGCTAGGAGCATAGTCCAATGGGGGCCGTGGGTTATCAGAGGAGCTTGAGGGCCAAACTGTTGTTGGGATCCAGGTGGGATTCCTAGCCACAACATGGGCTTGGTTAGTGGTGGTATTAGTTGTGCGATGGATCCAGTGATCGAGCACCCACACACTCAGATCTCCATCAACACTAGTGACGGGTTAGATTGACAGGGGTCTAGGCAGGCTCTACGGGTTGTCCGGGAATGTTGAGTGTACATGGGATTGTAGGATGATCAACATACTATGGCAGGAGTTTGTTAGGGGAGGTGGCATCGATAGGCCAACAAACAAGGCCTTGTTTGGGGCAAAGGACTCTTTGCAGTTAGTTGGGGCACAATGGTCACCGAGGAGTAGCACAGTGATGGCATCACCATTGGTACACAAAGAGATTCATCTCTCAGGTCCCTTAGGGAGGATTTTGCAGGAAAGCCCATTCATCAGAGGGTATGGTGATGCGATGGTGGAGGTGGTGAGGCCGGCAGGGTGCGGGTCGATGTGTACTGACCCAACTTTAGGCCATGGGATCTAGTGGTGTGTAGAAGCATACAACATTGGGCAATTGTTTGCAGGCAGGCATGGTTTGCAAGTGGGTGTGTTGTAGTGTGTTGGTTTTCGCGATGGAGTAGGAGCGACTCACATTGCATTGAGTACACACAGGGAGTGTCAAGTACATTGACAGGCACGATATGAGACAGTATAGGATGGTACAACAGTAGCAGGGGATATGCAGTGGTGTACAGGGATAAGCTGCAGTGTATAGTGGCATGCTAAGGAGTACATGGATACTCGATGGTATGCATAGGCGTATGGTGTTGCACAACGAGGTCTTGGAGTGTTGCCTCCATGGAGACTTATGGATAGGGACATTAGACACACTAGTGGGTGTAGTTCACCTAGGATTGATGAGGATGAAAATGAGCAACATTTGATGGTATCCATGGTGACTTACATGTCTGTCCCTCTTCTACATCGCTTGTAGGCACAACTAATTTGGTTGTTGTCCTTTGACACTCTGGGCATGAGCAACAAGGTGCGGGGAGCTCCCCTGAGATATTTGGATAGGACTCAGTGCATCAAGGGAGAGACTTCTCAGCGGTGGCATTGGGTTAGGGCATGAGCTGTTAGCCACATGTTTGGGGAGTGCGTGGTTTGTTGTGGAAGTAGCATATGTTCCACCCTTGAGTTCACACTGAAGGGGATGCATGACACATTTTGGGCGAGGCACTCTGAGGTGTCACAGGAGCATATACAACAGGTGGTTGAATTTTCTTACAAGAAGATGCTTAGTCTCCAGGCAGTATCAGGGTGCGCTTCCAAGAGACGGGATAGTAGATCCCACAGTGTGGTGTGGCAGGTGCAGGGCAACTTTGCATGTGCTAGATTGATTCATGATGTGTGGAGTCTGTTGACCACTATGTGTCAACTTCCCATAGCAGTACACCCCCTTTATTTGCAAAAGGGATAGCGCTTAATCGACATGTCCGTGCCATTCGACAGTCATCGTCGACTTGATCATATTATGTTGTAAACCCAGTCTTCATGTGTGAATTGTAAATAATCTTAGCAAAGTTGAGACATGTATGTAAATTGCCTAGGTGAACCTATTTTCTAGTGATAATCTACGTTCCAGAAGGTTTTTTGTCTCACCGATCCATGATCGGCAGAGTTTTCCTTCAACCTGACCCCAAAGCCGGAATGAATTTTGTCATTAGAATCTTGGAGGAATCCTAGTGTGTTAATCTGCTAGATTATAGTTGTGTCGCAGAATTGGGTGGTCTACGAGGGTCTATGTCAAATGGGTTTTCCCCCTTGAAATGTAAAATTGTAAAAGTCATGATGTAAAGTGTCTTGAGGG
>APFE031426564.1:94455-107839 GCA_000404065.3 Pinus taeda
AAGTGCCCCTTCTCTGACCTTTGCGCTGTTGCAACAACTCCATGCATCTCGCACTGCTACCTCACGCTATCCTGTGAATCCTGCACTGTAGCTCCCTCTGTCGCTCCATCCACATCCGTCTCTACTGACATCCACCAGTACTACTACTCTTCGGGGCTCCCGGAGCAAGGTATAATCCAAGAGGCTGGGTACCTCGAGGATCCTGTCCCTCATCGCCTGTAGTCCGTTTGAGTACAGCTCGATGTCTCCCCACTTCCATTCAATTGGCGTGTGAGCACTCATGGCACAATCATCATCTATCTCCACTTCCTTCTCCGCCCTTGCTAGCACAACCTTGGTCTCGGAAGCCTCTCCCTTGCTCTTCTTCCTTGGACACTGGGTTTCATAATGAGCTAGTTCCCCACAGTGGAAGCATTTGACCTTGGAGAGGTCCTTCTTCTTTCGTTTCTCCTGCTTTCCTCAGATGCTAGGGCAGCATCCACCTCCTCCTCCTTCTTGATTCTGACCCCCTTGTCACTGGTTCCTGCCTTGGTTAGTCTTCTAATCTCTTCTTGGCAAAGATCCACCCACATTGCCTCCTGATCTGGAAGGGTCGCCCTGCCCAATATGCTCTGGACAAACACCTCCTAGTCTTCAGAGACTGCGTTTAGTGTTGTTCTCACCATCAATTCTTGATCCGGCGTGGCCCCTATGGAAGTTAGCTGATCCCGGATCTCCTTCAATCGACCAAGGAAGGTGTCGATCTGGTCTCCCTTCTGCATCTGGTATGACCGCATCTGATTTTCTAGTAGCATCTTCCTCTGCACGGAAGTATGCTGATACAACTTTGTTAGGGCCTCCCACATCTCATTTGCCGTATTCTTCTTGGCGATATGTGGTACTACATGGTCCTTGACCCTATCAAGGATGATGCTCTTGGCCCTTGCCATTGCATCCTCATACCTATCATTATCAGTTGGGTCAACTGGGACCGCTATTGTCCTCAAGGCGAATTGCTTGAGACGGTTCCTGTCTAGAACGAATAAGATTCTCGCCTTCCAGACTACGAAGTTTGAGGCTCCGTCCAATTTGTCCTGGTCTCTTACCTCGTTCACTGCCATCTCGTTGCTCCTCTACTTACCTCCTGGAAGTTCTTGGTGTGACTCCCTCTGGGCCTCAATTTCCCTCCTGGAAACCCTTCTTCCAATGTCGAGATGTCCCCACTCCGATCGTTAGTGCAACTACACCACTGATCCAGATTTCTTGGCTAGAAATCCTCGGTAACAACTCCCTCCTCCTTGGTATTGCCCTATTAGGTACTGTTCTAACTACAGTACCCCACCAGCTTCACTCTGCAACTTACCCACAGTCTCCTAAGCTCCAGCGAACTGAAGGTTAGAGCTTCTAGGCTCTACGCAATCCTGACACTATATCCGGACCTCCTGGCCACGGGTGTCAATCCTTCTTGACTGAGAAAGATGACCGGGCACTACGTAGTTCAAGTCTTCTCCCCTCTGCCACTGCGCTGATCCTCTTCCCAGCTCAAACTTGATGATGTAGGCACTGCATCACCCCTTCCTTTCTGCTTCTCCGTTAGGAACAACTTCTGTCACTCGAGACAGCTGTTTTCTGCTACTGCTGCTCTGCTCGCTCATGTCTTCAGTTCTCCTGTGATCTGCAACCACCCTCTGATACCATGTTGGAATTTCTAAGTCTAACTGTTAGAAACCCTTCATGCACTTTTCTAATTTATTTCTGCCTACTTGTTCTGATTAATTAACAAGTTATTTACCATGTAAATACTAAAAATAAATACAAGTACATGCTCAAGGCATTACAGATCATCAACTGAAGGAAACAAAACAAGCACACAAGTGACACCGTTGTTTTTGGACCAATATCTCTGGAAAAACCCAATACGGGAAAACCGGTGCAGCTATCTGAGGGTTTAATTATTAAGCAGTTTCAGAATACAATCTGGGTGCCAAAACCGGCTCACCCACAAAGAATAATCTCGCAAGTAGTACCTCTCAGTCAGAGACAGACGTTCCGGCTGAAACCATGGATAAACACTCCGACAGCTCCTAGCTCTAGTATGCCCCACAAAAACCCCAACGTCAGCCTCTAGTGACTGCGTCAGCCCTTTCTGGCCCAGTGTCTACCCATCGTCACCCTAGATCGCCCTGTGTCAACCTCTGGAGGCACTGCATCAGCCCTTAGAGCCTCTGTGTCACCCATGCTGGCTCTATGAGGCATTGCACAGCTCCTGGATGCCTCTGTGCGAACCCTGGCTGCCTTTGCGTGAACCTCTGGCTGCCTCTACGTGAACCTTTAACTGGCTCTGCGTCCCTCTCTCCCAGCTTCTACGCTAATCCTCCTGGTACTATATCTGCCTCTACTTCTGTATTCACTGCCCCTCAGCTGCAACTCTAATCACTCTTTCGACTTCCTCAGCAAACCCTGCCCTAGAAAATCGAAATGTTGATCAACTCGGTGTATTCTCCAAGTGACCCTCAAGCCTCCTCTCATACTTTTCTCGTTGACAATTCAAAGGCTGAGATTAAGTCCCTAATCAACTGCTAATATTAACTCTGGCTTGATCCATGACTTTTGGACCCTTCTAACACAGTTTTATATTAATTCACATTAATATTTTAATTTCCCTAAGTTTATACTTAGGGACTCCATTAAAAATATTAATTATTTTAATATCTCCCAAACTGTTTAGAATTTGTCCAAACCATTTTTGGGTATTGGAGATATCATGTGCTTTAGCCTCCCCACCAATTTTTCTGGCTAGAGAACATCTAACGCTACCTCAAATCAACAGTTCGGGACCTTGGTATTGAGGGATTCCTTTCTGACGAGACAGTGCAGAGATCGGGGATGACCCAGTGGCACATTTGGGACCCTGGTATTATTGGTGGTGAGTTGGTGAAAATGGTGATCACAGTTAGAGAGGCCGCTTGTTTAGGTATTGCTTGAGATCAAACAATTTTTGGCGGGGAGAACTGTCATGCCCCCAATGAATAATTTTCTAAGTAGAATCATCATTTTTGCAATTTTGGTGTTGAGAAATATTTTTGGCATATAAAACTTAGGAAAGGTGAGTTGTAGAGGCTCCACTTAATTTTTGGAGAAAAAGGAGGCTGCAAACATTAGAGAAAAGAAAAATTAAATTTTTAGTGGGATGTGAGGGCCACCCAAAAAGGGGAATTTTAACCACTTAAGAAAATTGAACCAAGGGAGGAGGCAAAAAAGGAGTTCGAACTAGTGGGGGCCACAAGGAGGAAATGGAGCAGTAATTATAAATAGAGGAGGACAGCCTCATTTTGACATATTTTGGTCATTTAATAATTCAACAATTAGTTCAGTTGGGTTGCTTAGCCAAGACAACCCGTGCTATTCAACACAAGGAATTTTCAAGCGAGAATTCCACTCTCATTTCGGATAACTTCGAGTGTCTCCCTAGTAAGGCAATTTGGGGAGTCCAATTCAAGATTTCCACAGAGATTTATTGCAGGTATTCACTCAGTTTTGCACACTCCTTGGGTCCAGAGGCAGTTCGAGTTGCTCATTGGAAGAACAACTAATGTGGGTTGGAGTTCCGACTATTTTGCAGGTGGTTTTCTCTATTGATGTCGATGATTTTGTAGTGGATTTGCAGATCTGAGATCAACATTAATTTGTGGGACGAATTTGTTAATTTCGGCAATGCGTAGAGTTTCCTGGACACAACCAGCACAGACATTGAAAGAGAGTTGGTTCATGGAGCAATGGGTTTCCAAAGTTAAATTTGTAGGAGAGCGTGAGGAAATTTCCAGTGGTGAATTTGGGCCTAATTCAACAGTATTAGAATTGTGGGGCATTTTTTTGGGCCAAATTGAGCAATTTGCACTTGTTGGGGGTCACCGGGGTCGATGGATTTAGCCCAAACCCTTTTTCAGTTTTTGTGGGTTTATTAAGAGGAGTCCCTAGCTAATTTTACAAAATTTTCAGAGCAGATTTGAGGGTCGAAATTTCAGCTCCATTCTAGCAGCAACAACAGTGTTTCCAGAGTAGAGCGCAAATATTAGAGGCAAGCCATTCTATCACTTGGGTCCATGAGATCTCTGGGTTTTGTTGGGCATCTAGTTAGGATGCCACCCACAAAGTTTCAGCTCATTCTGAACACTCTTCAGGGCAGATATTCCAATTCCATTCAGCAGCCAACAACAACATTTTCTGAGCAGGGCACAATTTTTGGTGGAGAGCCTCCCGGAACTTGAGTATTGTACTCTCACTTGGGTTTTGCATAGCTTGCAGTAGCAAGCCCAATTTCTATCTTCCTTCTCATCCGATGTAATCAGTTCTCCACATTAATAATATGGCTCAGTTATTCACCCTATTTCTTGTGTTTTATTAACTAGTGCATGTGTAGTAAAATTTATTTGCTAAAGCCTAGTTCATGTGTCCATTATTAGCTGTAAATTTCAATTTGGAATATTACATAAAGAGAGAAAGATGAGGCTATTGAGGTGATAGTGGGTAGCTTATCTAAGTCACCCTTGGGTTTCATGATTATGGTTTGGGACTTTTACATCAACTAGGAACCCAGGAAGCAACAAGATCCATTTGCACTAGCTACTTCATCTTTAACAATTTCAAGGCCTATCCTATATGTCTTGGTGCTGATGCTACTATTGCTACTACTATTATTGATTCTATTGAGTTTCTTAATTTCCCTTTGGAGGTTTCTAATTTCCAAGGAACCTTGTCCTTAATCAGGGGTCCTTATTACTTAGGGTGTTGATGATGCATTGCTATCCCTATTGGGGCAACCCTACAGATGCTATAATTGAGGCCAACCACATAGATGTTGTTAATAGAGGAAACCATATATCTTTGAGTGAATCCTATAATGCTATAAATGTGGTCAACATCATAGATGTTGCAAATAGGACCAACCCTATATCTCTTTGTATCTCATCAATTCTCGTATATAACCCTTGTTCATAGATGTCGTAAATAGGGCCAACCTATATCTTTGGGTGAATCCTAATATGCTATAAATGAGGGCAACCTCATAAATGTTGTAAATAGGGCCAGCCCTATATGTGTTGGTATTGCATTAGTTCTAATCCTTTGTTTAGTGTAAGGGTTGGAGTTGAAAATAGTGTAATTTTCACACAGGGCTACAACTTGCTCTATTTGGTGTTTCTAAAGTTATTAGGCCAATGCTAACCTAGGACAAACACCCCTAGTTTGCATTTAATGTAATGACTTGGTTATAGTTAAGGCTGACCTAGTCAATCTTGTCATGGCCCATAAACCGTCCTTGGGGTAAGCACCCTACATACTTGAAGAGTATAAATAAATGTTCAAGCTCATTTGTAAAATATATCTTATGTGATCTTGTTAAGACGAGATCAATATTTAGCCTATGGGCATCATTCTTTATTCTATTAAGTGTTAGGCTGATGGGTGCACACATCTTTTGTCACCATTTTTCATGTTTAGCATATTTTTTCTTAGAGGGATAGGGTTGGTTTTGTATCTTCTTATGATTGGCATAGTTTACTCTTGCAGCACCCTATTTGCTGGGAGTGAGTTATCTTGGAACACACTTGTTTGGAGGGTTGGCACTTGTTCCTTAGCTGTTCATTTCTCTCACCAGCGAACTAAGTAGGGCTCTTTCTTAAACATGTTTTTGGGTTGGTTTTAGGTTCTGTTCAATCTCCTCTTTGTCTGTGATCTCAATGGATGATGGATCAACTGCATCACACTGAATTTACAGATGGATGTTTGCTTTATCATACATCTAAAGTTGTTAAACATGTAAAGTGGAATTGAGAAGTTCTTAGATCATTTTGGACTTGGCTTATTGAATAGTGTTCTTTTTTTTCTGAGCTTCATTGGGAAAGGGCTGTGTTTGGGAACAAACAGATGATTTGACAGGCAGGTTGGATTGTGTAGAATGTGATCAAATTAACTATTATCTCCTCTTTATTGAAATGACAGTGTAGAGAAACCTTTCAGAGATGAATACTCAGTTAGACATGAGGGATGCTTCTGCATTTAGGTCAGATCTCACGAAAGTGGAGATTCTTTTCAAGTTGGGAACCAAACCATAGCTGCTAGTTCTCCTTGTTTATGTAGGAAAGAGGATCTTGTATGAGCACTCTTTGGCTCCTAGATGTGAAGTTATTGGTTTACGTGTTTATTGATATATAAAGAAATATATGATGCATTTGTAACAAAAATATATAAATTTCATTTCATTTAACACCTAGATTAAAATCGATATTTGCCAAATATTCTATATAGGAGTTAAACAGGATGTGCAAATTACCTGTGTATTTTATATTCAGGATATAGTTTTTCCACCATCTCAGCAAAGTCACTCCAATGGATTGTTGCTTCAACACAAATGTGCCTTCCTGACGCTGACAGGGTTTCATATAGTAAGATATGTCCTTTTGCAACATCTTTTACATGTACGCAGCCTGTGTATAAATTCTGATATTTTTCTGTGCCACCTGTTTCATAACCAAGGTAGCAAAGTAATGCTATTTTATTGAGACAAAATTCAACATAATCCCTCATAAAAGGAAAAGGTCAATGGCTATTGGAGCATGGGATATGAGTGATATTAAGTAGAAGAAAATTTATAAAACATCCTGAAATAATATAAAAGATGTTTAGAAGCTGAAATATAAAGACCAGATTATAAGTATAAAATAAATGAAAAATAAATTGAATAATATCTATTCACAAAGCAACTTAGATACCGTCAATGATTATGCAGAATGTAGAGTTTATTGTCAAACATTGGAATCCTTGGAATCCTTGTGATTGATTGCACAGATGTTTCAGTACTTTATATAAATGATTTTAATCAATGCATTCAAACCAGATCTTCAAACTTTTGAACTTGTTGAATTCTAGGATCTGACAATCAGACAAACGATTTGGTGCATTCAAGTTAATAAATTATTCTTCTTTAACCTTCATTTAAAATGCACAAATCCAAACACAGTTTTCTATAAACAAAGACGTAAAGACATATATTAAAGAATACATAGATAACCTGCTCACAACTGGACATCATTAGTCACCTTCTTTTTAAGGCTTCTGGTCAAGTGATATACTAACAGTCAAAGGAATGCACTTTGGTATAAAGTTTTACCTAACTTCCTATGGAGGTAGATATCAGCATTGGCAAAATTTTGAGGAAACTGGAATGTCTAACCACAGATTAAGCACGGTAGGACTTGTCACTGTTGCTGCACAAACTAGCAGGCCTAGTTTGTAGGCTAAAGCTAGAGGGCACAACAACACTTGGGACAGAGGCCCACTGTCACCACAACCTATGTCCACTTCTCTTGGATTTTCATTGACGGCAGGAGTCCCAATATCTGTTATGAATGTAATTCATAAAAATAATAAATGTAAATATAAATATAATAGATAATAGATGATAATTAATTAACTAATAATTAGTTAGTTAGTAATGAAGAGGTATGTCCCTAAGGACATAACTGATGGTGAAGGGGTACCTGCCTAGGGTATATAAGCAGACCCTCATCCTCATTGTAATCATCTCATCAATTCTTTTATATAATATTCAATACACAGTTGTCCTACAATGTATGTCTTTGTCTTCTAAGTATTTTGAAGATTACTCTGTTGTGTATACAAACCTTGTTCATTACAGTGGTATTAGAGCAATGTTAGCTGATCCGGGCCTTTAGCCATCAACTCTTCGTCAAATAAGCATTTCGCTACATAATTGGAGGTTCTCCATTCTACTTGTTTCGCCATTTAGGCCTTTGGCCATTTAATTAGAAAAAGATGCTTTTAATTCCCTGCTTAGCCCCCTTATTACAGCCCCTTTTGTAAATTTCTGTATAGGGCTAGAACCAGGGGCTTAGCCCTCAGGCGCTAAGGCCATCGGACCCGTGTCCGAGAGCCTTTTCCTTTGTTATCGCAAATCCTGCATGCCGTGCTTCAATTGTGTTTCGCTTGTGGCATTTCCCTTTGTCCTCGCAATCGTCGATCCGCGGGTTTGGGCCCGCCAAAAGATATCGCAATTGCAACCACGGAGAGGGGGGACTCTTTACCTTTTTCTTTGGAGCGGGCCGATGGTCCAGACGCGAGGTCCATATAGATCATGCCATAATTTTACATCGCATCCGGAAGGGAAGTCCCACAAATCACAATCACACTACACTGTTGTCTTAAGCCTTCACCCCTTAACTATTGGGATCATCGATCTACAGGGTGACGTCATCACTGCCACATGTTTGCCTGCTAAGTCATCTTCCGTACCTACCACATCATCATTGACTTCAGTGACCATGTCATCTCAGTGGACCAATCAGAGGCCGCCACATGGTCTCCTGGAGGAGAGAGAAAAGGGCCCGCCAGACCCTGTTTTGTCATGCCTTTCTTGTGTCAGCCTTCATTGGCCCTCCCCCCACGAAACAGTGAGAAATCCCAAATCACAATCCGCTGATGGACCGCCGATATCTCTTAAGTGGAAGCCCTTTGCCTTTGCCGATGGCCAATGTGCGATATTGCTTGTGGCTCGACACGTGTACCCCGCGGAGGAGAGAGAAAAGGGCCTACCCGGCCCTGTTTTGCAGGCATTTCTTATATTAGGCCTTTATCAGCCCTCCCGGTGATTGCAGCGATAAATAGCAATTGGCTTTTGCATCCGCCGATAAGCCTTAAGAGTGAGACCTTAACCCCATCGATGGCCGATATGCGATTGCGATGAACTATCCCGAGCCCCGATTGCGATTTTTCTTCAACACTAAGCCATTTTTTCTCGTTTGCTCGACTTTCCAAAGGGATTGTTCAATAGGCTCTAACGTTTGCTTCGGAAGTCCATTTTTAGACTTCTAGATACCGTTGGAAAGCACTTTCCGAGCACTAGGAAATGGAGAGGGTCTGATTGGGCTCAGATAGCTTCTGTGGCCCAAAACATTAGCATCAAACTTCACTACTATTGGGCATTTGAAGCAACTGGTGACTAAAAAAGCAGTGAGTGACAACATTGGCTCCTACTGGGGACAGTGCCTTGCAGGCAAGGTGATGAGAACCTGCAGACCAATATCCTTCACCATTAGGCATGGAGTTAGTAATAAATGCATCTTTGTAATCAACAAAATCTCCATGGGACTTACCTCTTGATTCTAAACTGCAAAAATAAAAATTCCAACAACTGAAAAGTAAATGCTCAGCTGGTGAGTTTATTTATGTACAATCCTACTTATGCACAGTACTAATTCAGCTAAGTATGTTTAACTCTCCAATAGAGCCAGGCTAGCATAAGAGTATTGGACCACATGCCTTCATACTGCTGAAGAAGAAAGGTTAAAACATGCATGCAACATGAAAAATCTGCAAATGAAAAGCTTGAAGCATGCTCTGGACACAACCACTGTTGCTAACTTAAGAACTTGCTCATGTACTCAGCCACAAGGTCATGAAATGAACACGGAAAATTTGCAGCTGCCTCCTTTTCATGATCAGTCTGTTGGGCAATATCCTCTTGGCCAAGGCAGCTACAATCATCGTTCAGCTCCTCAAATTCAGCCTTTTCAAGAAAAGCCTGCTGCTGGGATCTTTTTCTCCACTTGCTGGCAAACAACTCCTTCTGAACTCCTGCGACCATCTCTTCCTCCTCTGAATAATTTGATTCACAGATTGGAAGAGGGTCTTGGTCTTGTTCTCCATGTGAAGGGTGTGTGTTGTGAACTAGAGCCTCTTTGCTAACCTCCTGATCAACCTTCTCTTCTTGCACATTTGCTTCCTGATGAGAGTAGATGTTTTCTCGGAGATGAGTTCCACAAACATCTTCAGCAAATTCATCAACCTCAGGGTTGTTTTCATCATTACAAAATTTGCATCAATCTTCAAACATAACATTCGGTAAATAAAATGTCTTGTAATATTGATGGAATGCTATATGGAAACATTTCAAGGAAGATATGCTGCCCTGAGGTAGTGTTTTAAACCAAACCCTAGCATCCCCCTCTAAAGACAATTTGAACAACTTCATTAGTACATCTTCAAGAAGAATACCTTGTTGCTCCATGCATTCATGAAAGTCTTTGAGGTGTTGTTAAGGTCTTCTCTCCGAGTTCCCACTGAATTTGGGTAAATAGCTATCCCACTCATGAAATGAAGGAACTCGGTTAGGATAACCAGCAATGGAAGAGAAATCCAGTTAGGCAAATTGGTTGGCCAAGAATGCAGGAAGGCCCCCTTATTACAGCCCCTTTTGTAAATTTCCATATACAACCGGGGGGCTAGAACTAGGGGCTTAGCCCTTAGGTGCTAAAGTCGTCGGACCCATGTCCAAGAGCCTTTTCCTTTGTTATTGCAAATCTTGCATGTCGCGCTTCAATTGTGTTTCACTTGTGGCGTTTCCCTCTGTCCTCGCAATCACTGATTCGCGGGGTCGGGCCCACCAAAAGATATCGTAATGGCAACCACGGATACGGGGGACTCTTTACCTTTTTCTTTGGAGCGAGCCGATGGTCTGAATGCGAGGTCCATATAGATCATGCCATAATTTTATATTGTATCTGGACGGGAAGTCCCGCAAATCGCAATCGCACTACACCGTTGTCTTAAGCCTTCACCCCTTAACTGCTACAATCGTCGATTTGTGGAGTGACGTCATCATTGTCACGTGTCACCCTGTAAGTGGTGACACGTGGCACCCAGAAACAGCCCCATAGGACCCCTGAAAATGCCAAAAATGAGTGCCATGTGTCTGCTGACCAAGTCATCTTCCGTACCTACAACGTCATCACTGACGTCAGCTGCCATGTTAGCTCAGCAGACGAATTAGAGGTTGCCACATGGTCTCCTAGAGGAGAGAGAAAAGGGCATGCCCGACCCTGTTTTGTCATGCCTTTCCTGTGTCATCCTTCATCAGCCCTGTTGTCGCACAGATTGTCTGGGCAGCGCAACAACGCTCAGACCAGGGGCTGTCACCCTGATCCCCGATCTCTCCGTTTAAGCCGTCTCCCGAGGCTAAGGGGGGTAGACCCTATGAGATAAAGGAAAACCAACTGTGGAACAGTTGGGCTAGGAGACACATCGAGGCAACTTAGCACCTGATTTGATTTAGAAGTTAATGTACCAGTGCCTTATGGAGTTAATGATTAAATGATTATTTATTAAATGTTGCAGAAATATGAACCTTGTAAAGCGATCATTTATCATCAAATAACCCAAGCAAAGATTAATTTTACCAAATGCGAGATAATCAATAAATGCATAATGCCTTAACAATATTCCAGCAATTAAAATTCAAAAGATGAAATGCTTTAAATATCCATGCAATTCTAAATGCTAGTCAATTACCACCTTCATATAGCTAATCTTCAAATAAACATTTAAGCAAGTTTAACTATATAAAAATGATAAATATAAATCCCACATCAAAATTTTAGCCTTAGTGGAAAAGATATACCAAAGTCGTAAATATGACCAATCCTTGAGCCAAGGCCAAATTTGACAAAATATTCAAAAAAAAAATTGTAATACTTTCTTATTTTTTAAAATGAGAACAAAAAAAAAAAAAACTAAAAACAAACTTTTTATGATTTTTATATTTTTTTGATATTATTTTTAAACTTAAACATAAAACTAAACTAAACTAAGTTAAAAATAAAGATTAAACTAAACTAAACCAAAAATAAAGCTTAACTCTAATTTAAATCTAATGCTAACTTTATAAAATTTAAAACTAAATAAAAAAAGGAAATCGAAATTAGTAATTTTATTTTTTGTGTATATTTAAAAAAAACGCACTTCATAAAAAGGAAATATGCTATTCTAGAAAATCAAATGCGATCCAGCTATACTTACACTAACCCTAAGTATGAAATCAAAACCTAATAAATAAATAAAAATTCGAAACGCTTTGTGTGCTTAGTGTGTGCAGATGACGGCGGAGAAGAAATACGCAGGTGAGGGAGATCGAAGACTGTCGAAGCCGCGGAAGGGAATGGAGAAATGACTGCGCATTAGGGAAATGGAGAAGGTGTGGGTTCTTGCAGGTCAAGAAACGTGGTATTGTGGGCAACGAAGGGTGAAGGAGCATGACGAGATCGCAGAAGGAAAGACAACGACAAGGTAGCACGTTGCGTAAGAGCTCAATGGCCACAGAAGCAGTGAGATTAAGTGTGGGACATGCGGGCAGCAGACAAGGAGCTGCAGGTTTGAAGGGTTGAGGTATGGACGCACGCAGAAGCGTATATATGGTTGCGGATGCGTTGTAGATGGGTTTCACACAGGGTTAATGGAGCAAAAGATGGATACATAGAGGAGTTTGATGGATTTGCTAACTTTCTGTGTGTGCAGGTATGCGTGGAACAGAGGCAGCTGCTTGGAGGTGGAGAGGACAAAACTGCATGAGGTTTCTGAGCTGCGTGGGTAGGGAAGTGGGCTTGTGGCAGCACGCGGGGATACAGATAGTGGATTGTGTGGAGTGAGCAGATGCGTGAAGGAAAAGGAGGCAGCACTGGAGAGGATTGAGGTTTTCTGGCAGCGTAGAGAATGGCCAGCTCAATGGTAAATGTTGGAATGGCACGCAAGGAAGAACTGTGGCCCCAAAAAAAAATTTCAATTTTTTTTCTTTTTTGGCAACAATAAAACCCTAGAAAACAGTGAAAAATGAAGACACAGGTAGCAGACCTGTAGTCCAGAAACTTGGTTGAAATTTTAAACCCTTCCTACTTCAAATTGCCTAATGGAAACCCTGATCAGATTGCATGATGGAAAACCCTGAAATTTTTTTCAAAATCTGTACCTACAATGATAGAAGCAAAAATGCCCAAAAACAAAATAAAAATGAAACCTTAAAAAAACCCTAAAACCAGCTAAATAATTACAATATTCACAAACTGCGGGTTCTTAAATAGCCAGATTTGTCATTAATCCACAGAAATATTTTCAGAATTTTAGATTTACTATGAGATACTTCAGAAAACTTTTGATGCATTCAAAAGATAAATTTAAATGATAAACCCAAGATCGAAACTGGTTGGGCTCTTCAAGAAAATGCTTTTCGGGAGTTGGTTGGTTCAGCCGAGAACTTCCCCAAACGCCCGTACAATCTAGATTTCCTGCACAACTCACTTCAACTATCAATAAAGAGGGAGAAAAACAGTACTAAAATCCAAATCCAATGGAGATACCTGCCATTAATTTCAGAAATTTTATTACCATTCAAACCCTAGTGAGTAAACAAGATACTTGTGTTCAACATCACTCTTCATCAAGCTATTACCAATGGCTGAAATTGAATTTATGCAGCATAATGAAACATCTTACAACATTTCAGAAGAGTAACACCAGCAAGATTTCAACCCCAAAGTCTTTCTTTATTGCACAAGAAAAA
>APFE031426572.1:0-14299 GCA_000404065.3 Pinus taeda
ACACCTTGTTCAATCCTGTTAAAGCATGTAAGGGAGCTGCAATCAAGGAAAAGTTAGAAATGAACTTCCTCCAATATTGTGTTGCTCCTAAGAAGCTTCTAACTTCTGTAGCAGATTTGGGTTTAGGCCAGTTTACAATGACTACCAACTTAGAGGGATCTATCTTCAATTCAACACCCCCTACTATATGACCCAAATAATTCAGAGATGTTTTACCAAATTCACATTTTGAGAGTTTAACATGAATTTTTTCTCTTTTCAAAACATCTAGTGTTTGCTTAACATGCTTTAAGTGTTCTTCCCACATTTTGCTAAAAATCAGAATGTCATCCAGATACACAATAACAAAATCATCAAGAAAAGGTCTGAGTACATCATTCATTAATCTCATGAAAATAGCAAGAGCATTAGTTAAGCCAAAAGGCATAACCAGCCACTCATACAATCCCTGCTTTGTTTTGAAAGTAGTCTTCCATGCATCTTGTTTTGCAACTCTTACCTAATGGTATCCACTGTGCAAGTCTAACTTGGAGAAATAAACAACTTCTTTCAATTGATCTAAAACATCATCTATGCGAGGAAGGGGATAATTATTTTTGATTGTTATCTTATTCAGTGCTCGGTAATCAATGCACGTTCTCCACGAGCCATCTTTCTTTCTCACCAAAATGATTGGTGACTCACATGGTGATGTGCTAGGTTTGATGAACCCTTTCTTGAGCAATTCCTGCACCTACTTCTTGATTTCAGCATTCTCTAAAGAAGACAACTTGTACATTCCAATGTTAGGCAATGGAGCATCTTGCTACAAAATAATATCATGTACTATTTCCTTTTTGGGTGGTAGACCTTTAGGTTCTTGAAATAAGATATCATACTCCGAAACAACCTTTTCTAAATCAGCTCGCTGTTTAGCATTACAACCCTCAAATACATTGGTTTTATCATGTTTCTTTTCCTTTACAACCATCAGTAAAAATTGTTTGCATGAATTTATCATTCTTTTCATCTGCCTTGAGTTTATAAGAGTATAATTATTCTTGAGCTTATGAGCTCTTACAAAGTATTCGATTCCATCTTTAACAAGTTGATACTTGTTCTCAGCTCTATAGAAAATAACTTTCCTATCATACAAGTAAGGACTTCCTAAAACAATTCCACATATATCCAAAGGAACTATATCTAACTCAACCTCATCTACAAATGTTGACACAAAAGAAAACTTAATTTTACAGTGCCTAGTCACTTGTAGCTTTGCTTTATCACATAGCCAACCTAATGGATATGGTTTCTTGTGAGGTATGGTTAGTAATCCCAACTTCTTTACAGTTGCTTCAGAAATTAAATTTACTTGTGAGCCATTATCAAACAAAGTATCAATATTTTGATGCTTGGAAATAACTCTAATATGAAAAGCTCATGTCTTTTCCTCTCATTTTGTTCATTATCAGTAGATTGTGTAGAATTACTAGTAGATGCTTCAGAATTTTTACCTTTTATAACTGTCTTTGCAATCGTTGTTTCATCCCCTGAGTCTGACCCCAAATATTTTTGAATAGCTGCAACAGTCTTCTTCTTTTTTCCATCGTACTTCTTTGGTTTCAGCTCTGGATGCAGAATCCAGCAGTGTTCATCATCATGCCCATCCTTCTTACAGTGAGTGCATGAAGATTTTGTCTTTTTTACAGTATTTTTCTTCCTCTCTTTCCATTTCTGTTTTCTCTTTTCCTTATTCTTGCTTGCAGTGGGTTTTGATGATCCCCCAACTTCTGGGTTCACATTCTTGCCTCTAGCCTCTAGATGTGTAGCCTGAACAGATACCTCATCTATGCTAGTGCGATTAAACATGAGAATAGTGTGCATTAAATGGCTTTGTAGACCACCTATATACTTCAACAGATTTTCAGGTGAGTCTAAAGAAATTCCTAGAATCAAAGCTCTTTTCCTAAATTCTTGAGTGTAGCCTTGTATACTTTGCCCTTTTAATTGGCGAAGAGTTTGCCAGCTCATCATGGCTTGCTACATATAGGCTAGTGGATAGAATTGTTTTTTAATTGCCGAGACAAATTCACTCCAAATAGAAAGAATTTTACCATGCTTCTTCCTGTCAGCTTGTGTCTTGCCTTCCCACCATACCAAGGCAGTGCCTCCAAGGCGTAGGTTGGCGAACTGAATCTTACTCTTGTCTGAATCGATGCTCTACACTCTGCAATACACATCAATCTATCTAATCCAATTATCCAGCTTCTATGCATTTAACTCCCCATCATATATCGGCAAATCAAATTTAACATCTAACTTAATCAAAGATGTCTCCTTTTTATTTTCAGGGCTATTAGGAGGTGTGGGAAATTTTTCTTCTTTCCCTTTGCCTTTAGAGTGGTCATGGAGGGGAGATTCTTCTAGTCCTTTATCTTGTTTGGAGTGTGATGAATCTTCATCTCTACCTTTCTTAAATTCTCTATACATTTCTTCTATCATGGCTTTCATGGTCATAAAACTATCCATGAACTGGGAGTCTGATTCCAAGGGACTTTCTTCCGACATTTTCCTCTTAGGATAGACTTTTCCAATTTCTGGGTTAGGTTCAACTAACTCTCCTTCTCCTAATTTAAGCTTTGATCTAGTCAGCATTCAACAACAAAATCCAGCACAAGCTTGTCTAACCTTAGAAACCTAGAGCTCTGATACCACTTGATCTGGAATTTATCCAAGATAAACAATTTAAGGTATTACAGGCTAATGTGCATGGATGTGCCTATGTTACTTTATGCAACATATCAATAATATTGCGAAATACATAGACACTGAAGCAGTTAGAGAAAAAATAACAAGCAAACATATAAACACAACAAGTTTAATAAGGATTTCACCCAACACTCTTGGGCTACGTCTCCTGGTCCAGCCTTTAGTGGTGGCCTCTCTATTATTTTTTCAAGCAGAGTTTTTACAACAGTGAGCTCAATCTGAGTCTCACACAACACATATAAATGAGTAGGATTGTACTTGGATTCCCCAAGTCTCTGGAGTACACAGACTCTCCTTACTGAAACTCAACCTCTACTGGTCACAGTAGTATGAGCCTAATCGGAGACTCATACATGACAGGCATATACAAAGGAGTTCGCTTGAACCTCTCAAGCCTTCCTTGGAGTACACAGACTCTTTGACTCTCTCTGGCTCTGTCTGGCTCAATGCTGCCTTTGCTTCTGTGGGTCAGCTTGGCTTCTTCTCTCTGCTCTTAGCTTTCTACATCTAACTAGCTCACTTTTCTCACTCCTTACTGCTTTCATTGTTGGTTTGTGGATTTAAAGCAAATCTACTTTCTGACTCTTCGTTTCTGCTTCCCGGCTTTCTGGTTCCCCTGCCTCTGTCCGTTTGAATTCCCTTGTTTTGCATCATCATCATTGTGTAACGCCTCACAGGGAGGTGGCCACCTGTTTCATAACGAAATGAGTGTCAGTTCTCTTGGAAATGTTTGAACGACCGTTATTTTCGTTTTCTCCCAAATTGCCCGCGAAACATGAATCTTTGCCAACTCGTCGTCCATGCCGGACTTCAAACTTTGTACAACTCGGCCTGTTTACCTCGTTGAATCTGGTCATCCATCGGATCACATTTCCGCCGTCGATCTGGGGCCTCCAGATCCTACGGTCTCCGTCCATATCGGGTGGGTAAGTAGCATGATGCCTACCCGTCCGATGTGAGCGGTTTTCTCTCTCTTCCACCGGATGCGTGGCACCCAGTGTGTGGCATCGGGAGGGACTCGATTTAAACTGTTTACCAGTCGTAGCCCTTTCGATATCCTGCCAGTTTTTGTGTGGGACCCGTGTCTAATGGAATCGATGCGATATTCATACAGTTTTTGGACTTTTCGGGTCCGGGTCGCTCGAGGCTTTTCCATCTTTGAGGAGTTTGCCCGGCGATATGCAATTAGTGACTTGTCGCTAATCGCATATCAGAAACCACCCCCGTTTCTCAAAAAGACCTCCCGTTTTGCCAATTCATGACAACGTGTGTTACCATGGGCCAATGGTCTGCGTGCTTGACTGAGGGTCCTTGTTGCTCCGTGCTGCTCACAAATTACAACTGTTCTAAGGATATTTCTGACAAGCTCGACCTTTGTAAGTCTTTGAAACCTTGGCATGAATATTACAGAATTATGAAAACTTAGAGAGTGTTTTAGGATCCAATTCAGATCAGTAGCGCATTGGTTTCCCATCCAAAAGGGAACGTTCATCAGAGTATTCGGTATCCATAAGGCCCCCCATGCTCTACCCAGGTTTTTTCACAGACAAAACACTCATGCGAGGAAGAAGTTGAAGCATTGAAAGGTAACCACTTTGTAAATCTCAACTATCGGACGTACGATCCTGAGAAAGTTGTGGCTACCCACTACAAGGAATCAAAATTCAACAGGTCATATTCACATGCCAGACAAGATCATGAAGACGGGGTAAAGAATTGGTACAATTCCACTAGGGAACCTAGCCCTAGTGAGCAACGGGCCAGAGATGAGGAGCTCCTCAGGCACTCCCAAGAAAATGTGAGTCTTCAAGAGAGAGCCTCCACCATGAACAAGAAACAATTGGAGATGCAGAAGGCCAGCAGGAAATCTAAGAAGTAGAAAGAGAAAGAGGTTGAAGATATTTTGAGTGACTTGGAAGAGGAGGACAATAATGAAACAGTGAAACAAAGGAACACCACCCTGGCAACGAAGAAGCAAGAGCTCAAGCAATCTCAATATTCCAGTGACCAAGGCCAAAGAAGAGGAGGAAAGAGAGAAACAACTAGAAGAAAAGTTGCAGGAGGAGTGAAGAGCCCAAGAAGAAGTAGAGAAGAAAATACAGCAATAGGAGCAACATTCCAAAGAGGATGAAGAGAAAAGAAGGCTAGAATAGGAGCAAAAGGAGAAATAAGTTGAGAGGCAACAAGCACTAACAGAGCAAGAGAGAAAGCGCAGGAGGAAGAACTGAGGAGGATTAAAGAAGAGGAAACTTGGAGAGTCGAACGAGGAGAGACCAGTAAAACATCTGAGCTAGACACAGAATAAAGTGAGCTACCCCCATTAGATGTTCCTCCTTATACTCCCCTCACTGTAGGTCACCTTCCCTTACAAGAGCTGAGTTTCTCAGAAGGACAAGAAGAGGAGGTCCTACATCTCACTAAGCTCACCTTCGACGAAGTCAACCTCAACATTTTATAGGAAAGGGAGAATTATTATGCGAGGAATTCAGCAGAGCCCTTATCAGTCACAGCGGCCAAGGAGATCGTGCCCAACACCATTGTGAATCCATAGATGATCGCCTTGGCTGGGATAACTTTCACAACCGCCACAGAACATAATGTGGCCTGGATGAGAAAACAGATCACAGAACTTCAGAATAGGCTTTACACATCTGAACAAAGGGCCGCCAGGCTAGAGTAGGAGAAAAGGAGAGCAAAAGAAGAGAATGTAGCCATCTGTTTAATTCACTCAAGCAAAATGGAATTCCAGGTAGTAATCAAAGGAGAGGCATAGACCCTCGGGGAAGCCATGGTGATGGTTTACGAAGAGATGTCAAAGCTACACCACACAGTGGCCCCAATCTTAGCGATACAAGCTCACACAAAAGAAAGGGTTGTGATGTTGAAGGAAGTTGTAATCACTCTAGACATCATGCGTGAGTGGTTTGTCAAGTACCTAGGAGAACCAGCAGTAGTCCATAAGAAGGATTAGATCACCATGCAAAATGCCAAGGTTCAGCTCCACATCAAGATCTAATCAAAAGATAAATTAGCCAAGGATGTGGGTAGGTTGTTGGCTTCCTATAGACACCTTTTTAGCGGCCTAGAGTCTATGATCCAAATTCATGGAGTTTCGTCTATCGGAGAAGTTAGACAGGTAAGGAAGCAAGAGGATATCTCAAGGGAAGTGCAGGTTTTCGTTGATACATATAAACAGGCATCCCATGCAGAATATCTGCTCGTCACTAAAGATAATATTACACATTATGTGGTGGAACCAATAATAATTTACACCAAACTGGTAACCTTGAATAACCAGGTGAACACCAAACAGACCACCCTCATTGTAGATGCATTCGAATTCCTGCACAAACATGATGAAGAGAAGACGCAGATCACCCCCATCGCAGCCGAGTAAAAACTATGGCATGCATAATTAATGGAGGATTTGAACCTGGACATCCCTGAACTTTCTATTGTTAAATTGATAGATTAGATTAGTAGCTTATTTTGTGATGTTTGTAATTTGATAGAATAAAACATTTTGGAATATGAAAGGCCATGAGGAAGTCCAAGAGTCACTAGGTAGATGAAAGGTCATGAGGGAGTCCGAGAGTCAGGAATAGGCCAAGAGTCACCCTAACTCTATAAATACGCCCTCATGACACATTGTAAGGGCTTTTGTTTTGGACCTTTTTGAGACATATTGTTTAAGAGAACTTATGCTATTCTAATTGATGCAAGGAGGGATTGTAATATTCAACTATTGGATTCCTCAAATCTTTTATGTTGTAATGCCATGAGTATTTTCACTTGATGGATGAGATGTTCCTAAGAGTTCTTTGATGTATGGTCTATTCATGTGCTATCTCATACTGCAAAAAAAAAATTGCTACGCGTGGATGGTATATGATTTTCTAACTTTATGCTTGTACTGGTGCACTGTTTTGTTGGTATTGGTATGATCTATTCTTGACTGTATGTTTACTTATGCTTATAGATTCTTTATTTCTGTGAACATGAGTCTTATTTGAAGTCTGTTGATAGTTAATTTACATAAGGTTTATGTTGTTAATAGTCTCGCTATTCATGGTATGCACGTTATAAGATATTTTTCAATTATTTCCTTATGTTTATTGAAGTTCATGCTTTCAATTGAGCCCGCATCTCACTTTCATCCAAAGCAAGCGCAACACACTTGAACGACAGTCGGGCCTACATGTTGGACGGGATCCCTAAAGCAAACTGTGCAGGTTCTAGTTGGGAACCTACACCGGGGAGATCCCCTTTGTTGTTGGTAGAGAATTCTAACCCATCAACAGGTACCTATTCTTGCAGTTTACTCATGATGGGATGACATCAATCTGAAAAACCCCTAGTCTAAGATGATGCATTTAGATCCACCAACTAAGACAGCAACAAGTGATAGGCTGGGAAGAGGGGCTCAATGACTACACAGTTTTCAATTCCAGCAGCCAGGGGAAAAGCTTGAGCTTTGAGACTGTGCAGTTTCCAGACCTAGTGGGGACAGGCTAAGGGAATGAACATTGGGAAAGCTAACTACATAGTTTTGGGAGTCAATGGAGGTTGGGATTTTGTACAAATACACAGTTCAAGGACTCAGCGGATGAGCTTGAGGCTTGAGGATTTGAAGTGCATAGTTTAAGCCAGTCTCGAGGACATCACTGCGTAATTCTGGAGGTCAAGGTCAAGACTTGGGCATAGGAATTGCACAGTGAAGCAGTCCTGAGAGACAGGAACTAAGCATTGCGCAGTGTCAAGTAGAAATTTCTTAGCTTAGAGGGTTGACACTACACAATGCATAGTTCAGAAGGGGCTCAGTGAAGCTAAGTTGCTTGGTCGAGAAGTTTTTCCAAAAATGACTAAGTGTGGGATAGGTGATGAACTGTGATGAATTTTGATAAACCTTGACTGTAATCACACACTTAGCATACATTTATGACATGACAACATAGATCATTCAAACACATGAACAAAGTATTTCCCTCCGTGTGACTTGTTTGAGACAAGATACGATAAGTGCGACAATTAAGATAGACTTTGGGACGACCATGACGACACTTGTGTGACAGTTCTCAGGACTTTGTGTATGGGTGTGACAGATGTTTTCATAGTTAGAAAAACTCATATACACAAAGTTAGGCCTTTGAAACCATCAGAATAGGCTTGCAAACAATTTCGCAACAGCTATACATCCCAAAAGACGACAGTTAACTCAACATGCAAAAGGGGACAAAGAATTACAAGAAAGCTCATGAGATAGGCTTCAATGTTTGCAACAAAATATTACAGGACCAAGGAAGGCTCTGAAATTGAGTGTAAGCCAAAATTTTGGAGGGTGTTGTAGCAGCTACAACACCTATATATTTATATGGGAGAGTTTGTTCATTTCTTTCTCTTCTTGTTGTTGGAGGCTACTAAGGTTCACCTCCTTCTACATGGATATACGCATGATCTTCTTATCCACATTTGAGATTCTTTCAACTTGGTTGCTTGAATCAATGGCCATAAGATTCTTCTTCTTATTTTCTTTCTTTTTGTTCTTCGGGTTAAGCTCTGGATGCAACTTCCAATACTTCTCCGTTGTATGGTCATCAATGTTATAGTGGTTTCAGTGGTTGTTGAAATATTTACACTGGTGTGTTATGGTTGTCGTCTTTTTATCTTTTCCCCATTTTTTCTTATTCCCTTCCTTAAAATCACCCTATTTCTCCTTTTGCTTCAATCCACTTGATTGTGTTTTATTCAAGCCTATGTTCTCCAAGTATTGTTTCTATACTCAAGCCTCATCCACTGATTTGGGCTTGAAAAACATCACTTTCTCCCGCAGATGGCAGTGTAGACCCTCCAAATATTTTAAGAGTACATCTAAGTTCTTTGGGGAGATACACAACATTATGGTCATCTTTCTAAACTATATGGTATATTCCTGCACACTGTGGCCCAACTTTTGCTTAAAGTAACGTCATCAGATCCACTAGTGCTCTACATACCCAATATGGTTAAAATATTACTTAATGGTTTTAAATTCCTCCCACTTAGTCACTAGAGACTCTCCCTCCAACCTCGGGGTGTTTGTTTGGCTTTACCACCAAGTAAGGGCATGGCCCTCTAATTTCAACTGCACAAATGAAATATTTTTTTCTTCCTCAAAGCGATGGACATTGAAATACACTTCCACTTGTTTCAACAATTGATTTATCGTAAGAACGTCAAACTCATCGTGGTATGGCTTGATATCGTCCTTTGCATCCATTTTGAACAAGGATTGTGATTAATTCACGACACTTGAACTAGTTTGAACTTTTTTTGAGTTCTTTCTTTGATTGGTTCTCCATTTCTTCCTTATTTCCTACTCTACCTTCTGATATTTCAGTTGCATTAGAACCCCCACACTCTCCAAATATCCCAATATTATTGTTCATGGCCGCCATGAAGAGATTTACATTATGATTTATATGTGAGACTTTTTGTTCCAATCACAAAAACATCTCCTCTGCAAGATCGCAAGAGTTATTCAAATATCCATCGGCCATGATTAAGGTTTTAAACGATCTAGATCCCCTGCAAATCTCAACAATATATGCAAAGAAACTTGCTCTGATACCAATATGATCTATAAAATGATGTGGATATTCCACCGGTTAGTTTGTCACAACAGATCTGATAAAATTATACTTAAAATATGAAATTCTACATTATTACAGTTTTTTAATTTCTTTTTATATTTCGAGATCTGTAGAATATTTTTAATTGTGCATTCATGACAATTAAAAAAATTATGCAGAAATTAGAGAACAACGAAATAAAATCTCACACACACATTTGACACAAGATATGACCTAGGAAACCCTTTCAGGAGTAAAACCCAACTGGAAAGTGAGGTATCTCTACTCTCTTTCTTTGAATACAAAATTTTTGTGAGTACAAATTCCTCTCTATGTGATCTAATTCCTATCCCTATTCGCTATTTTTCTCAGCTATGGAAAAAATGTACTCAAAAGAATCGAACCCTTTTTCCTCCTACTGGCTCGGTTATAACACAATCTGATAGCCTACTAGTAGTTAGGTTTTACTAACTCAACGCTTATCCAAAGTTACAATATAGACTCTTCTAGAGTCTTCTTCATGATAATCATATGGGTAGCCCCTTTTCCATGAATTATGGGGGCTGATGTGGCATCCTCTTGAATTATGGTGGTGAAAACAAGAAGGTCAACTTCTAAGTGGCATAACTTTCACATATGGACTCAGATTGACACAATTCTTGTGCCATTGGAAATCTCTTCTTGTTTAGAATATGAATAAATGGTGCAACAATAAATCAGAAAATTTTTACCCCCCTAAAAAATTCGTTTGATTCCTCAAAATGCTCCTAGAAGGTTTTAGACCCTAATTTGCCAAATTAGGTCCCACTGGTAAAAGTTGTACTGAGAGGCCCACTTTTTCCAATCTAAGAGCATTGAGATGGGTGAAAAAAAATATAATGATCCAATCCAAATAAACTTATGTCCAATATAAATATTGGAAAATGCAGATGGTTGGAAATATAGTATTTAGACTTTTGATGTCCCATTTTGATACCCTAGTTTTGAAGGAATTTTTACTCCAACTGAATATCTCAAATGGGAACATAGGGTACATTATTGGAAATATTATTTCAAAATATTTCTAATGGTTTATAGCACTCCCTCTAATTCCATAGGAATAAGGAGATATGGAAGATCTAGTCATGATAACCCGACCAAAGTAAAAGTAGACCGACCCAACTAGCTTTAAAAGTCAACACAATAAGTGAACATACAAACATTATAAATAAAGGGCATATGAGTTCATTTTAACACCAACCGTAGAAGAATATATTTAAGGTTGCAAGAGGAGCTAATGAATCATTTTTGTGGTGATTCTTGAAGTCTAAAGGTAGAAGAACAATGGTAATTTATGGGGTGAACAAGCCATCTTGGCATATTTGCTATAACTTTTATTCTAGGATGTTTCAGACCGTGAAAATTGGAGGATATAGGTATAATTTGTTCATGTATATGTGGTTCAAATTTCAGACCTTGGTTTACTGTAATTTCAAATATATTCTCTAATTTAGGCCTCATGAATGCTCCTCAAATCCTCTTCAAATATGTTAGTTTGTCATTTTTGTTGTAATCTCCTTTTTCAAAATGTTTCAGACTGTGAAATCCGGAGAAGATAGAGAAGAGATATCAAGGTACCTATGGTAGGAATACTAGAACCAGATTTACAAAATTGAATGTGTGGCACGTTGTTCAAGTTTTTTTTCTAGGAAGAAGCAAAAAATAACAAGTTTCTAGAGAAGTAGGGCTAGTGATGGAAGAAGTAGCAAGTATATCTTGTAAATTCAAAAGCAACTAACAGACCTCGCAAAGGTAGAAGAAAAAATAAGACTTGGTTAAAGTAGAAGCAGCTAACAAAAATTGTGAAGAAGCAAGCAAACTAAGAAAACTATGTAGTAGAAGGTATTGGTCTCCCTTGTAGGTTGGTGCCTACAATTTGATGTGATAGTAGGTTGGTGCTTACAATATCTTTCTTATAAATTTTTTTTTGTTTTCTCCCATAATGGTTTCCACATATATATTTTGTTACTTATTCAGTTTATGAGATTGATGTTCATGATGTTCAAATGTTTAAATAAGTAAAAAAATGTTATTATACTAATTTACTCCCTCTGTCAGTATGATTGTGAATCCAACAATTGGTATCAGAGAAAGTTCCTTCAAACGTTGTCTAACCACTAAAAGGTAAATATCGGAGGGAAAAATGGCTAGCAAGGATAGTTCCTTCTCAAATAGAGCCTTACCCTTTGATAGAAATCATTCTTTTTGGAAGTTAAGGATGAGGGAACATCGATTCTTTTTTTGGTGTTGATGTATGGCTTAAAATTTTGGTAGATGTCTCTAAAGTTACAACAATTCCTCTGACACATGTATATGCAAAAAACGATTTTGTAAATAATTCCAAAAAAGCAAATGTCATTATGAGTGGTTTTATTGAATCGATATTTGTCAAGGTAATGTATTGTGACTCTACTAAATAATTTTGGAACAAACTTCAAAGCAACTGTGAAGGAGATGAAAAGGTAAAGAGGGCTAAACTTCAAACTCATAGAATACAATTTGAAATTTTAAAGATTAATGAAGAAGACATTGTAGTTTTTTTCCTTAGAGTAGATGAAGTTGTGAAAACTATTAAAGGATTGGGTGAAAAGATTGAAGAACCACTAATTGTTCAGAAAGTTTTGAGATCTCTTCGATTGAGGTTTAATCCAAACTTCAAATTTTTCAACTATTAAAGAAATGAAAGAATTGGAAAATATGAATATGGATGAACTGCATAGACTCATCATTGCATATGAGATGAGAACAAGAAAAGAGTGTTGGAAATTGGATAAACCAGATCTCCTCAAGTGTTTTGGGACATGGACTAACCACCTCTTTTGGATCCTTATCTCTAGCGATGTGATCATTGACTAACACCCATAGGTATTGTTGTAACAACAATTGTGATTCCCAACAAGTGGTATCAAATCATAGGTCACAAGTTTGATACACACTTGGATGACGTTGGACGAAGATTGTTCAACATTGGATACACCAATATTCCTCATGTGTTCTTGACATGGACTAATTATCTCTTATGGATCCTTATCTTTAGCGATGTAATCGTTTACTAACACCTACAGGTTTTATTCTAACAACTATCGTGATTCCAAACAAAAGTGCCAAAGGGACCAAAGATAATTACCTTAATGCTTCATGGAAAATGATTTCCTAATGAAGAATCAAAACAAGATTACAAATATATCACTAGAGAAACCAATAAGAGAGACTTCCCAACAATTGAGATGATAATCTACCTAAACTAGACCCTAAGTGTCTATGATGAGGGTGGACAATGATAAATTTTTAAATCATCCAAATGGGATATCATGCCCCCAAGCATGAGATGCTACCCTCAACTAGTGAAGATGAGGAGAATTGATTAGGTATTCTTAGGTGGTAATGATTCCCCATGCTAGTTGTGTATGGTGCATGCTCTAAATGGTTTTGATACACATATGCACTACATATGCTATTTTGGAATGGAAAATGTGAATGAGAATGTGGATGTGCCAACCTATTGTAGTTATAAATGTTATACTAAGAATGAATGTAATGCGAGAAAATAAAAGGGAGAGTGCCAAATAGCATATGTCAGTTAAAGGGACTCAATTTTTGGGTTCGCAAAGAGATGATACCATACCAAGGAGTGGATTTCGATATAGTGAAAAAAATATTTTGATTCAACAACATACTCATTAGATGGACTATCTTATTGAGGTAATTATAAGAAATGATTAGGTGGATCATCCCAAGGGTGATCTAGAGTGATTTGTGACTCTATAATGTATTCATGAGGGTGAATAATGGCGGCACTAGAATCATCACTACTAGATAATGTGGTGGAATACGGGAAGTGAACCCTAAATCAACGCCATGGGAATGAGAAGTATGGTTAACGTAGACAATGTGTAGGTGGGTAGATTGAAGGTTAGTGGATGAGGACCCCATTGATGTTGAGATCGAAGTAACATGAGGCATACAAGGGATTTTATGATGTAAAAACTACAAAAATAAGGATTTTCTAATGAATTTGATCCCATGTAAGTTAAGATGTAAAGGATCTACTTGATTTTATCGTCCATAGGTACATAAGGAGGACCAATATTAATGACAAGTTGGAAGTTCTATCATATAAACCTCTCATAATATTTGGTGAGATCCTCAACTATTGAGATGGATACTCCACTATGAGTGGAGTTCAAATCCTTCATAGAAATAAGAGTGTTGCAAGACTAGGGAATTTGGAGATAATGGTGATAATAGTGGCCATATGTGTCACATAGAGCACAAGGGTGATTTGTGCATAAGGATTTAATTCATTTAGAGGCATTAGCTTCTTGGAAATGGGGCACTAGAATGGAAGGATTAGTCTCCATGTCACCCAAGCTAAGAAGTGACTTAATCTCAAGGAGAGAATGACAATTATTAGTAGAATGGCTAGGGAGATTGCATAAATCACATGGATGTGGATCTTTAAGTGTATGGGTTTGAGTGGCCACATCTTGCCCGATCTTATCAATCCTACTTTGTTCTTGGCTTTGACCCATTTTCAATGTATTTCCCATTAGGCATAGGATCAAGCTGGGAATGCATAGGAATTGAAGTTGTTGCAAGGGTAATCACAATGGGTTTGAATAGCGTTGAAGCCAAGTATAGGGTTTGAGCAGAGGGTGGGGTAGGGGCAGGGGGTTTAAGTATAGTTTAGTGTCGGTCTTGAGCCCTCCATCGGTGATCAAAAGCTCTTTGCATATGCATAGGTAGGTGTCTCATCAGCATCAGTTTTGCATCCCGTTAGGCATGCCATAACACTGATGGAGGAGCTGGTCTTTGTTCCCTTCTTGGCTTTGCTGGATCAAGTCATATCATTTGAATGAGCTTGTGTTACACTTGTTTTATTTTTGTCTTGAAATCCCAAGTCT
>APFE031426574.1:0-26043 GCA_000404065.3 Pinus taeda
TTAATAATAAAATTAAACGTTTGTTGGTTTTCACCCTACGGGGTTTCCAGGGTATATTGGTGTTCAATGGTGTGATTGCCTTTTGTGTCAGTTTGATGATGATGAATCCTTGATGTTGATGGTTCTTTATTTGATGGCATGATCATATTGTCCAAGTATGTGATTAATTAATATGTTTATGGAAATCATGAAATGGATGCAAGGATTCATGAGACAGTTTGTGTTATTACACTACACAGTGGTGGTTAAAGGTTATGCAATGGTTATGCAACTTACTGTCTTTGATGGAAATTTACTTGATGTATTAATGAATATTATATCTAATGGTCAATGATGAATTGTGGAGTTGTGAACTAGATAATTACTTGTGGTAATTTGTATAAAAAAAAATTCTAACTCCCTACTTTTACATGCGAGGTTACCGGGGTATGTTATAGGTAATTTGTAATGATCTCAACACTGAGTCAAATTGAAAAACATAAATAAAATAATTTAAAAAAAAAATCAATACACTTAAAATGCATGGTTTTGATAACGATTAAAAGAAAAACCTTCCATGTTAAGAAGCCCGAGCCCGAGAGGAAAAATCATTAACTTAAAAAAGGTGTGGCTTATATCGCGATTAAAAAAAAAAAAAAAAAAAAGCTAAATAAATAACAATATACACGACTATGGCAACCAGATCAGATATGGGCTTAAATATCGTTAGAGATAAATTTTAGGGTTTCATGTCTTCTTTATTATTTAAGTTGGGACTCTGTAAGTTTGAAAATCACAAACATGTTGCTTAGAATACTTGTCATAGTAAGATGGAACGAAATCCATGAAGGCCACTGTATATTAACCATGTTAAATGGGACCTTGAATCGCCCAATCATTATTTCGGTAGCTTCTTTTAAATTATTGACAGAGATGAAAGGTGGGAATTATTTTGTAGAATGTTCTACATACATAGGGAGTTGACGGTAGCAGCAGCCTGCAAATTTGCATGTAGATTGCCTGACTTTTGAGTAAATTTTCAGTAAATAATCTCTAATAATTAGAAATCCATTTATTTGTAAACAAGACAGGCTGCATGGCAGCTAGTCCCTGCCTAGCTGGTCCAGCCACCAGCAGCCTCCCCTGTGCATGGTTTTTTGCCCAGGTGCAGTGCAGTTCCATGTTCCATAGCTGGCAGTGCTTGCCTTCTGTTCCCTGCCTAGCTGGTCCAGCCACCAGCAGCCTCCCCTGTGCATGGTTTTTTGCCTAGGTGCAGTGCAGTTCCATGTTCCATAGCTGGCAATGCCTGCCTTCTGTTCTTGGCAGCAAATGCAAGGGCCGGTGCAGTTGCTAGCCTTGAGCGCTGCTAGCAAAGTGTCAGTTGCTTTTAAGTAGCAATAACGTTATTATCCAAGCCTGCCTTCTGTTTTTGGCAGCAAATGCAAGGGCCGGTGCAGTTGCTTGATTATGGCCGGCGGGTTTTCTTTTTCTTCAGTTCAACAAGTGAATAGTCTATTCTCAAGCTTAAATGTGACAAGAGTTCCAGGCATTGGGCTTCTGTTCTCTGAACTGCCACAGGGAATTCCACCCATATTTTCATATTTTATAACCAATCTCCCTGCCATCCATTCCATTGTTGTATTTGTTTGTGTGAAGTACATGATCATCAACACAGTCCCAGCTGAAGAACGCTTTCAATTCCGGCGGGTTGATCCAAAAGAATACAAATTGTATCGATGTGTTGCAATGTATGGTTACATGGATGTACGAATTGGGAATGTGGAATTCGAAAGCGACTTGCTAGAATTCTTGCAAGAATATATACAATCTGAGCACATGTCCAGGCCTCATGAAATTGAAATACGAGAGAGCCCTGGGTTTCTATATGCGATTCCAATCATATCTTCATTGTTTTATAACTGACTTATGTTCTAAGTTAAAAACGTCAATGATCGCCCATCACAGACCCCGTGTTGGAGATCCTTAGTGATTGAATTTCAAATTTTTCTTAACTATAATGGAGACTCAATTTTGATTAATAAACGAATCATTCATCAATATGTCATTCCAGTGGCCGGCATATAAAGTATGGAATTTTGTTTATCATTTTTTTTTCGAAATTAATATGATGTAAAATACAAGGTAAGGGAATAATACCACTGGACGATGATTGTACGAAGATATGATAAATGTTGGCTATTTTTTTGACTAAAATATGCTAGTATAATATAATGCAAACCGTGAACAACATTCTTTGATTAGAGCCCCAAAATACAATGCCAATCGTAAACGTTTTTCATTATAATACCGACAAGACGCTCATTCTAGTTGAATTCTACAACAAACATTTTCAAACTTTGTTTCTAGCCTTCTCACGTTATGGTTAGGTTTTTATTTGCTTGAAAATAAATAAACAGTTATCTCTCAAAAATGATAAAAAGCCTTCAAAAGTTTTGAAAATTCAAGCCCCACCGTGCTTAAAGCATCATTATTGAGTAATGAACTTCAAAATAAATTAAGCCCACGGATGGTCAAAATGTGAGAAAGTCCCCCCATTCATTCCGCACGATTTATATGAAAAGAATGGTAAAATTCCGTAAAATACAACTTAAAGAAACAGCGATTTTGTAACAAAACACTGCCCCACCCAAAAAATGTTTGCATCGTCTCATGGACATAGATTCTGGTTTATTGATTGATTAAAAATTATTGGTTTTTATTAGTTATAAAGTGCCCAGATAAATCACCACTTGTCAGTCGATATTTCTTTTATTAGCTACCGCGTGTCTTACCACATGCATGTTAGTGAATATTTCTGTGTATATTCTGGTTATTACAAACTATTGTTTTTTAATATGCTGCACAAAAGTTGAATAAATATTACTAAATGAACTCTGTTTTTTAATACGCTGCGCAGAAGTTGAACATGGGCTGGTAGGAACAGATGGTTCGTGAGGGCAGGAAGTGTGTAACCACCTTCAGAAACATTGACGAGAGTTTTAAAAAGGAAGAATTCTCCTGCATTAAGGGCAGTTTGATAGATATGACCAGGTTCATTATTCCGATTAAGGGCGACCAGCCGGCTTTGATCAGCGACTGGATCCAGAAGGGCGCAACTCCATGCAAGAAAGGGTTATCTTGCTACTACACGCTCCGATCCGATGACACCTGGCAAAGCGACAACCCTCAAAGCACGACACTTGGTCAATATGCATTCAAATGCCCATGCAGGCTGGCAGAACGCTTAGTTTAGCTGTTGTCCATTACCACCAAATTTTCCATCAGAATTCGGTGACATTCACTTTGTAGGCAGACCATCGACATCTCCACGAGGCGTTGTGCGCATGGCTTACGGCTCCAGTGAAGAACTCAAAGTCTGATGCCATGGTTCCCGTCGATATAGCTGTGTCGTTTGGAATACAGACTACAATCTTTCCTTTCATTTTGTTTTCATCTAAGCAACCTAGAAGACAATTGCTGCACAATACCTTCCTCTGAATTTCCCCTTTTCATCAGTTGCTCAGTGCATCAGTTGCTCTATATCGAATTTGAGTTACAGAATAACTTGTGAGTCACATTTTAGTTGCAGAAGATGGCAAGGAAAAATATGATGGCCATGGCCATCAATTTGATCATCGAGATGGTAATGATCTGGTACTGTTCCGAACAATTCAAATTGGTATGTTTGTTATTTCTGGAATCTGATGGGTTGTTGTTTTGGATCTGGCAGTGTTGGGACCGATGGTATGGCATTGCATTGCAGGAGGAGCGTGTGGTTATGAGAATATGTACGAAGGTGGAGACTTCTCAGGCGACTGTAGCAGCTAAGGGAATGGGTCAGTGCGCCATTCATACACAGCGCAGCAGGGGATGAAACAAACTGGCTCCTTCTTCCAACAGGTAGTTTGATAATTTCATTAAAAAATATGGTATACGCTCCTGGTTTGAAGAAAATTGTAAAGAGTGGTTGTGTGCCCGGCAGAGATATTACCACAGCCTTTTAGTCGGCCGGCTTATAATTTACTGGAATAAACCATACTGACTCTTGCCTTTCGAAATTGAAATGATAAACACCATGATTGTCTTATAATTTATATTATGTGTTTTGTTTTACATAAACAGCGGCGTGTTTCTTTGAATTTTATTAACAATTAGAATGCTGTACAGGGGTCAGGCTGAGAAGGAGTTTAGTCCCTCAATAGTATTTCTATTTGACGCCAGAACCTTGATTGTGGAGGTAATAACCAGGTACCATCCTTTTTCGTGCTTGTCTGAATAATAGGTTTCGATGCAAGACCTGATTTGTATGATGCTTTAATGGCTCCTTAGACCACAGCCCTGCGTTCAATTTGTAATATTAGATGATTGCATTGATCTACTCTAGAGAATCAAACGAAAACTGATGCAAATTACAATGTTTTCAATTTTGCTTTTTAATATCTAATGGTTAACAGAACATTGAGGTTATATTTTCTTTCTCCTCCTTACTTACTGCTTAATACATTTATGGTTGACACACCTATAGTTATGATTATATCCAGATACTAGTACCTAACATATTCAGCAAAAACAGGAATAACCATGTAGTGAAGATACCTCAAATCGGGCTTCGCAGAGCAACCTTCGAGCTTCAGTTTTACCTCTGCAAGTTTACAGAAGCAGTTATTTCTCTCAGAAAATTTGGGTGAGTTATATTTTGTGCTCTCTTCTGATTATCTGAAAATCTTTAACGAACATAGCTTTTTTAAAATGGAGCAATGTTTATATGTGTACCTTTGGATGTGTCTGTCTCAGACTGAGGAGCTGTCGGTCGAGACTGAGGAGCTGTTGTTCGGCTTTCGAGCTTCCATTCCATCGCAGAAACTGCGGGTTGATCAACTTGCTACCATGGCAGGTCGGCTCTTATGAAGATGCGATCACCGCCCCTATGGTCGACAGCACATATCCAGCTGCCAACTTCAACGATGGGCACCTCAACATGCATGCACACTACGGAAACTTAGAAAGTTCACTGATATATCACGTTAACATTTAATGTTAGCGAATTAATGCTAATGCAATGCTAGCATTAGTTTCCATGTTCAGAAAATTGATTGAATTCATATGTTAAACCAAGATTTATCCTAAGTTTGCCCAGATCCTGGCCTCAACATGAGGCCAAATAAGATGGTTAAAATTCTTAGTGGCCGAAATAGCGGTGGGAATTTCGTATTGGTTAAAAAAAAATGAATTATGGAATATACAATTGAAACTTAGGTTAATGCATTGTGTTGTTTATGGGTTTTCGAGTCCAACTAATAGCAACCGACCAAACCGATTGCTATAGTCCCTGCCAGGCTCAGAGGGCAGGGACTAATAATGAGAAATAATAAGAAATGATTGCGGATAATTTTACTGTTAAATAATAAAAATTCAAAAGTATGTCATGATACGATGAAATTACACTTCAAGATAAATGATAAAAAGTAATTAAAACGCAAAATGCAATGACATTTTTTTACCAAATCAAAATAATATAAAACTTGAAATCCTAGTATAAAACCTTAATTCCTTAGAATGCCAAAATGGACAATACATTCATAGAAAGCCACAACGGTAAATATAAATCCCAAAATGCAAAGACACTTTTTAGCAAATCACAGAAATATAAAACTTGAAATCGAAGTAGTATAAAATCTTAATGTCTTAAAATGCCACAACAGAAAAACACATTCATAGAAAGTAAATGGTAATATAAGTAACTAAAATACACATAGAAAATAACATTCTATGATCAAAGTAATATGGTGACATTTTTAGATTTTAAGAATTCACATTACAGTTTTAATTATGTGTTTACTTTTTTTAACGAATTTGGAATTAATTATGTTCTAAGTAAAAGACCAAAGTTATGTGGTAATTTCAAGATGGTTCAAGAAGAAGTGGTTTCTAAGAAAAAAAATTAATTTTAATATTGTTATGGAATAAAATTAAAATATTTCTAGACAATTAGGTCAGTTAGAACTCTTTTTCCTCTTAGAAAATAGGCAATTCCATGAAGGCGGATTTTTTTATGGGGAAAGAAGAAGGAGATTGAGGAAGGGAGGATGGAAGGAAATCATAAGGGATACTTGCTACAAGAAACTGTGTAGGTGATACTGCAGCTGCTGAGGAGTTATTGAGCTAGACTTGGGCCAGTGGAACCTTTGGTGAATCCTTGTATGTTGGAATCCAAATTGGACCTTAGGTCTTGAGGTTTGGATGTTGGAAAATTTAATATTGGTGCCTATACTATTTGGACTAGAGGAAGCTCGGGGGGAGATTGGGCATTATTTCCAGCCTCACACTTCGGTGGAGAGACTTCCTAGTATTGGTTGGTATAGATAACATTTTTACACTTTTGTAGTTTCTATGTTTTCTTCTAATAAAAGATTGACAACTATTATAGCATAAATGAAAGAGAAATAAATGGTAAATGTTTCTGTATAAAAGAAAAAGTAGAACAATACATCTTATCCAGGAAAGAACTGTGGAGTGTTGTCACATTGTAGCTTGTATGTTTAGTCTTATGTACCTGTAATTTTTTCTTAAAAGTAAAGAAATTAGGACTAAAAATAAAGGATAACTCCCATTTCTTGTTATTAAACAAAATAATAATTATGTGCAAGATTAGTACTATAATGTATGAGATAAACAAAATAAGAAAAATAAACTGGAATTACCAATCTCTCTGCTCTCTTATATAATCACATATTAGTCATGAATCTCTGTAAAGAATAATTGTGCCCTTATGTAACCAGGAAAGTGTTCAATATTGTTTATCGATGTATATTTAGACAATTCATACACGTTAAAAGAATGAGACTTAGGAACAGTAATGTGTGATATTAAAAAATACTGAGTAAACAAGTAAGCAGTCCATAGCATCTTAACCATGAGTGGGATCGGGAAACTAGCACATTTCAACCGTGAGTCGGACTGGGAAACTAGCTCCATTCACGATGCATGCATGTACAGCAGTTACTGAATAGATGAAAAACCTGGGAAAAATATATAAACCCTGGTAAAACAATGGAGTTAAATACAAGAAAACTTGAAATAAGATAAGAATATAAGTTCTGCAAATATGGTGCATACAGTTAAATCTCACTAGAGCCAAAATGATTTAAGGAGAAGAAAAACCACTATATATCCTAATTTAGTGACAGAAGTGATGTGATCAGAAAAAGGAATGTTGTACGGAGGCAAAACACATCAACTTCCGAACATAAGACAAAGACCAACTTAAATGAAAACAATCTGTAGGCTTGATTCAGTCTAGCTACAATCAAAATCTTCCAGTACTTAGAACAATGATAGTATGAAAAATATTCACACCCACTTCATTTAAATGGTGGAGACCATAATTATAGAAATTCTAGAGATAGAAATTTATAATAATCCACATTAAACAATAGAGTCAAAGTCCTTAAGCAGGAGAAGTAATGTACTATCAGTCCTCAGAAGAAATAACATACAACTTCAAGGCTACACCCTTTATAAATTAAAGGCTACAACCTCAAACTCACACCCATCTAGAAAAGGAATTCATATAAGTCGAATGACCTAACGCCTTCCTTGAGGAAACAAGCATTCGATCTACCTAAGAGAGAGCCAAGAGGGTTTTCCATTACAATTCCCCCTCAGTGTAGGCCTAGAATGGCAACAAGTGAAAACCTTGAACTGATCGAGAGGGGTGTATAAAGAACTTGGAAAGAAAATCCCACATTTTGTGTTAGAGCGGCCACACTCAAAACCTGTTGCCAAGGGAAATGGAGAGGAGAGCTAACTTGTTTAGAGGAACAAAAATGTAAAATAAGAAAATCTATTCAAGTTATCCCATAATGTAGAAAACACAAGAATCCTTTGAGCCACAAGGGTTTACCTGTGCAGGGTGGAATTGTAAATTTCACCAGCATCAGACCTGAGATAAAAACCATCAAAACCTATGTCAAAACCCTAGAAAAAGTAATAAATTTTCTTAGTGAAGAAGCAACTTCTATAAAAACATAAAGTGTAGCTAGATACCTATGAAGAAATCAACGAGGGTTTATATGATTGGAGGATATCACTGTCGTTAGAGGAAGAAAGGATCCTACATGGCTAAATATGAGTTAGTCGCAACACACACGAATGATTAACACCAAATGAAGGAAAAAAACCCAACACAGAACTAAAGAATTTAATCACAACTTACCTTTTTAGGTCAGCGAATGAAGGGATGCCTAGAAAGGTCTTAACTGTTCATTGAAAAGGCACCTCGCATATATCTTCCATAACCTGGAGGACACACTTACCCTCACCAAAAGAAGAACAAGTTGTATTGTCAGAATTTCTACATGGTCGAGCAGAATGGCTATCGCCTCAAGGGTTAGGGTGAAATTAGTTGTAAAAAGGAAACCAAGAAAGCTATCATCCATGGTCATGAATATTAAATTTGACAGCGGATGTAGCCCCAAATACATTGAGATCAATTTATACCATGTAAATATAAACTTAATGCCAAATTGATTGTTGTACTATTAATGCATGGTAAGTAGCTAGGACCTAGGGAATTGTAATAGAGTGCATCCATACTCCTGCATAGTAAACCATGTAAATGCTATATACTTCCATAAATAATAACTCTTAGTAATGTGTTAAGTATGTTGACTTGATGACACAAATTTTTCTTTTGTTAATTGGGTTAATTTTGTATGTGAGTACATGTTACAAATATATAAATAGGCTAGTTGGATTGGTGATGCCTATAAATTATTTGTAAATTGTGTGGTTTGAGGTTTAAGTATTATTCAGTTTGAAGTTGTTACCTCAGATATGAAGTTTTTTTGAAGTTTGTGGTTCAATGTTAAAATTTCCCTTGGAAGCAGTGGAAATCAACCACATGTCGCCTTGTAGTGTGTGGTCTAAGGTTCAAGCATTCACCTCAAAGCCAACCTGACCCCGACGCGAGCTTGATAGCCTTAAAATAAATACTTTCTGAAGTGTGTGGTTCAAGGTTAAAATCCATATGAATGCTCTCGCAATTGACCAACCTAGCCAAGTTATTCATTCATCTAAATACAAAGAAAAAAAATATTATTTATTTATTTATTTTCAATATGCAAGTTTAAATCTAAATTTTTATAAAAACTAGATTAAAAATAACATTGCTAAAAATACATTCTATAATTAACCATACATCTTTAATATACAAATAAAATATTTTTCCAATACAAATATTGATAAAAATTCATAATACCTCATCACAATTCATAATACCTCATAACAAGTGATCATACGATATCATAAAAATATATAAAACATATATACACTCAAAATATATATATATTACAAAATGACATATACATATATGAATTTTGTAATATATACATATATGAATTATGCACAAAGACCAAAATGACATGTCATACTAATGAAATGGCATACCATGCCTAAAGCCCAAAACCCAGCGCATGTAAAACGTTGTCAACCAAAATACCTCATTAATGAGCATCACTTTCACCACTATCAAAGTAACTTAGAGAAGTTGACTCTCACTTAAAGAAGATCAAGGTGTCGTGTATCAAGAATGAGTGTTAAATTTCAAAATATTGAAACAATGATTTAATGATAAATTTTAATTTCATGTTTTCTTTATAATGATTTAATCGATCGTTAAAGATTACGAACAATATAAGCGATTTTTTTTGGTCTACGGAGTAGCTATTGATTGAACATCATGTTTGATGCTATAGCACTATGTTAAAATATAGTAAATACATCAATCATAAATAAATTAATGGTTGGTGTATCATCATTATAGGAAACAATGATAAATATATTCTAAGTAAAGGTAAGAATAGTTATTGCAACCCTAATAAGGGAGCCAATAATATATGCAACAATATTAGATGTATTATGGATAAAGTGAAAAAACACATATACATTATCAATAGGGATAACAGAAATATTTACATTTTTAATAGAGGAATTAACAAAAGAAATAGATCCAAAAGAAGTGGGGCAACAATGGTTGGGTTAAAAAGGAAGTAACAAGTGTAAAATTATTGAAATGGGAGATGGGGCAACAACTGTTAGGTTAAAAAAGGAAGTAACAAGTGTAAAGTTATTGAAATGGGAGATGGTACTTATGTGTAGTGGGATGATAAGTGATAATAAATTATATTATGAGGCTATGGTGGGTATAGACCATGATAAATTAATGTCAATCTTTATCTTTACTGACATCATGTCTCAAAAGAGTTAAATGACTAAAATACAAATAACATGAATAACAAACATGTTAATGGACAAATTTAACTTCTGAAATCCTGGGATGTAGGTTATGTTATATAATTTATAATTTTGATAGCTCTAATTAAAAAAAATTCAATGTGAATGAGAAAAAATAACAATATTCATTAAAAATTCAGTATTTTAAATAAATTAATAACTTAAAAATACTTAAAAGTTATGACGCTATGGTGAGCATAGACCATGATAAACTAATGTCAATTCTTACTGACATCAAGTCTCAAAAGAGTTGAATGACTAAAATACAAATAACATGAATAACAAACATGTTAATGGACAAATTTAACTTGTGAAATCTTGGGATGTAGGTTATGTTATATAAGTTATAATTTTGATAGCTCTAATTTAAAAAAATATATAATATAAAATATAAAAAAATCAATGTGAATGAGAAAAAATAACATTATTCAATAAAAATTCAGTGTTTTAAATAAATTAATAACTTAAATGTTTTAATAGAGAAATTAAATTGATATAAATTGATAACATGAATTGATCATGAATAATGCTCTCACATACCAAAATTAATGAATTTCAAGTTATTAATAAAATATAAATGATGAAAATAATGTAGAATAAATGGCAGTAACTAACTTTGAGATATAATCCTACCTGAAAAGTTAAATAGGAATCATGTCAAAATATAATGGTTTCTTTTAATGCATCCTTCAAATAAAACATGTTTAAAAATATATTGATTTCAAATTATGGAGTGAAAATTAAGTTAGGTAAATTGTATATATTTATTTAATATTTAAAATTGGTATTAAGAAAAATAAAAATAAATAAAAATATTTTAAAATAATAAAAATATGTATGAAAATACTTATAATTATATAAAATAATAAAAAAAATACTAAAAAGACTATAATATTATTATGAAAATAAAATAAAGTTTTTGTAATAATAATTATGCCGTAAATTATTTTCATTTTAGTAAATTATTAAATCATATTTTTATAAATTATAAAATATCATATTATAATAGTTACACATATTAAATAATTATTTAAAAAAGAATTAAAATTAAATTTGTAAAATAAATTTAAATTATAATTATTAAATATTATTAAAAATATATTTAAATTATTTCTATTTTTTAATAGATAAATTCTCATAAATAAAAATCTATATAATACCATGCCATCTCCACCTACTATTTATATAGGAATAAGAAGCACATAATCTCCAACTAGAATGCATGAAATGCCTTTGATATCATCCCCTGTAACATCAACTACCTAGCCTAACGTCTCTAGCTCTTGCCCATCATTGTTAATCTCCAACTATAATGCATGAAATGCCTTGATATCATCACCTATGACATTAACTACCTAACCTAAAGTCTAGCTATTGCCCATCATTGTTAAATGCACGTTGTTGGACACCCCTAATGTGCTATGAGTACAATACTCAATGTGTGGAGGTTTCATAAATATCCTTTAAGATAAGGGATGGGTTAGCATAATGCATTGTTGGGGTTACATTTGATATTATGTTAATCTAAGGTGGACCTAATACTAAAGGTTTTCATATGAATATTAAAACAATTTTATATGAATATATAACAATAATATTAAATATTAAATGTTTGATGCTCTCTTATCAAATTATTTTTTATAGGGATATAAAACATTTTTATTTTAGAAGTATGCCAATGTTGTCTCTTATCAAATTATTTTTACACGATATAAAACATTTTTATTTTACTAGTATGGCAATGCTGTTTTTTATTATTATCTTAATTTTTTTCAAATACTTTTAATTATATATTTATTTATTTTAATCAATTAAAAATATATTAATTTATAAAATTCATTTTTTAATTTGAAAATTTTATCTAATTCTAAATAAAAATCTAGAATAAATTTAAGGAGGTGTCATGTTTGTTTTTAAAAAATTATATAATTGAATAAATTTTATAAAGTTTTTGGAAAATTGTAATTAACTACTTTAGAATTTTTCATAGTGTTGAATTTTTTTTATTATGGAAAAAATGCAAAAGAAAAAAAACTCAACACTTTTTTGATCAAATATATTAAAAAAATCACCAAATTCCATCTTCAAAACAAAATTATCACCTCAATAAACTTCTCCATATATATTATGTAATAGTATTGAATTTATTTTTATTATTAAAAAAAATGCAAATGAAAAAACTCAACACTCTCATGATCAAATATATTAAAGAAGAAAATCACCAAATTCCATCTTTAAAACAAAATTAGCACCTCAATAGACTTCTCCATATATGTTATTAACACATAAATAACTAAGATTCATGATATTGATAACAAGGTAATATTTCTCATACTTACAATCCCTAAATTCAATAGTGTATCTTGTATTTAAAAGTACAAGTTAATTCCACGGAGGCATAAGCGCTACAAAGAGAATGTTTCAATAATACAACCCTATATTCATGAGTACAAGTTAATTCCACTCAGGCATAGACACGGGAGCACACAATGCCTCCACAGATTTAGCCATAACAAGATGTGGTAATTCCATGCATTCCTTTAAATTAATTGAACTAGAAATCTAAATACATCAATGTCATTATTATTAATTTTAATTCCACTCAGGCATAGACACGGGAGCACACAGTGCCTCCCTGCTTGGGATTATTAGCGATCGATTGATCGCTGACAACCAATTAATAACCAAAATTTTTTATGTTTCCCAAATTTTATCCAAAGTTTTCGAACATCAATTTAGCGTGCTATACAATTTATCCAAAGTTTTCTTTTTTACCTCTTATTGGAAACTTCGCGTGTATCGAGGGAAAAATACACCTGCAACGCTTTTCTTATCCAAAGTTCGTAAATGATCTTTTAAAAAGTTTTTTTAAGCAAAGTTTTGGGCAACTTAATTTATCCTAAGTTTATAAACGCAGCACCCAGCACCCTTATACTTGTCATTGTTCACTGACACGATTGTTTACAGCTGTCAGACATGTCTTCATTCCACCGCCCTCTATCTTCATTCAGCTTAGCATAGCAAATACCAAGGTTATTTCCAGCAGAGGGGAGAGGGGAAAATGAGAAATGGAGAGTATAGAAAATGTAGTGACCAGTAACATTGGTTTTGCAAAGAGGGCATGTGGGTTGCTCAGGTTATCACTTCCATGTGATTCAAGAGCAATATTTTCTATCATGGCGGTCTCCGTAGGACAAATAGATTTGACTCCAGCATCCCGTCCACAGGTAACTGAAAGCTTTTAACTGTTACTGCCGCCCTGATCTTCGTTACATGGCTCAATAGGGTTTAACAGTTGGAATTCACTGTTTCAGGGCGTGGAAGCTTATCTAGGACATGTTTTACCTACGGGTTGTTTTCTACCTCCATTGTTTCCTTGCAAGAGAGTCGTTCTCACTTTTAACATATTCTTTTTCTTTTGTTTAACAGGTATGGAAGGGGTTTGGCTACCCGTTTCCTCCATTCTTTGATTTGCCTCACTGTTAAGCCATCAACCCAGAAATATTACTCATTCCAAGTTCTTATCCGGTGAGGCTTCCTACTATTGCCCTAAATTATGGTCTAGGTTCAAGTTTGGCCTATTAATTGTGGCTCTGACAGATTAGCAAAATGAATATATCAAATCGATATAATTGCTAAAGTTATAGTTGTATGAAACTAGTTTAATGTTTGAAGATAGTTTTTGTAGGAACCCGACTTAATTTCTGAAGATGTAATTTAAGGGTTTTGTTGGATTTAAGGAAAATCGTTGCTGAGGTTATCACTTCCATGTGATTCAAGAGCAAGATTTTCTATCATGGCGGTCTCCGTAGGACAAATAGATTTGACTCTAGCATCCCGTCCATAGGTAACTGAAAGCTTTTAACTGTTACTGCCGCCCTGATCTTCGTTACATGGCTCAATAGGGTTTAACAGTTGGAATTCACTGTTTCAGGCCATGGAAGCTTATCTAGAACATGTTTTACCTACGGGTTGTTTTCTGCCTCCATTGTTTCTTTGCAAGAGAGTCGTTCTCGCTTTTAACATCTTCGTTTTCTTTTGTTTAATAGGTATGGAAGGGGTTTGGCTACCCGTTTCCTCCATTCTTTGATTTGCTTCCACTGTTAAGCCACCAACCCAGAAATATTGCTCATTCCAAGTTCTTATCCATTGAGGCTTCCTACTATTGCCCTAAATTATGGTCTGGGTTCAAGTTTGGCCTGTTAATTGTGGCTCTGACAGATTAGCAAAATGGATATATCAAATCGGTATAATTGCTAAAGTTACAGTTGTATGAAACCAGCTTAATGTTTGAAGATAGTTTTTGTAGGAACCCAACTTAATTTCTGAAGATGTAATTGAAGGGTTTTGTTGGATTTAAGGAAAATCTTATTGAGTGTTTACACCAGTGTGTCACTTAGTAGTTTATTTATGATTTTTGATAAGCGGTCTGGGTTCAAGCTTGGCCTATTAATGGTGAATTGTGTCAGAAATGGTGGCTCTGACGGACTGTATCACATGGTTCGATTTCGAATTCAAGTTTGACAACGATGGGTTCAAGCTTGGCCTGTTAATTGGGTTCAAGCTTGGCGGGTTCAAGCTTGGCCTGTTAACTCACAGACTATGTCACACGGTTCGAGTTCGAATTCCGAATTCGAGACACGATTTGAGTTTAAATTTGAGTTCAACAAGATTAATTTCAATTTGAGTTCGAATTTTCTGATCAGGTTCGTATGAGGTTCGACTATTTTTCAAAATATATCTATCTGTAACACTGAACCTCAGAAGGGAATTCAAACATATGCAGCAAATTAGTGAAAATCTTATAGGATTGGAGACCACAAAATCATTTATCGAGTTGTTAATGCAGCAAGAAACAGAACTCTGAACTCTGTAAAGCGATTTTGCTCTGATGTTAGAAATTAGAGAGATATCTAAATTAAAAGTTTCAGAAATCATAGTACCTTGATTTGCTTGTAGCAGAGAGTGTCGAGCAGCTAATTCTCCTGAGTAAGTTCAGAGAAAAGACTGTGGCCACCTACCTTCTATGCTTGTTCCTTATTCCTTGTCTCTGTAATTTCACAGGGGTTAATTCATTCAGCTCATCCAGATTTTGCTTTGACAAAAATGCACAGGTAGGAGGCATTACGAACTGGGAGTACGTGTTGTGTGCAAGTGTTGGCAGGGGAGGGGCTGAGTTGCAGGTGGCGAGGTGGCGTGAAAGAGAGAATGACTCTCATGCAGTAGAACACGACCGCTCCTATCTTCGTGTTCTGGGCCGCTTGGCTGGACGCAGTTTTGGCAGTTTCAACACGTAAATCGTTTGGTCTCCCACCATTTGGAATTTCGTTTCAAACTTTGAGAAATTTTCTTATCTCTAATTTTCCTACGAGATCTTAATTCAACAAATTTCAACCATTAACAATGAAGATTCGAATTCAGTCATTATTTATGTTAACCTTTTAGTATTACATAATTATCATAAAAGTTGATTGTGGATTCGTATCTCTGATTTTCTTGCGAGGTCTTAATTCAACAAATTTCGGGTCGCAGATCCATACTGCACAATAATTCTGTATGGGATTCAGGTGAATTGCAGAGGCGGTCCCGCTCCTGGGTGGGTACACTCTGTAAACAGAAAACTATGTGGTAATTCCGGAAATGCCACTGAGGTACTCTGCGAAGAATTTGTTGAGAGCCGAACCAACGCCTCTGTACAAATTCGAATGGCACCCGCAGTCCAAGGCATTTATGCACGTCATGTCAAAAGCTATGGAAAATAATTTGTACTTTTATTATTTGCTTTAAATCACAAACCGTTTGTATTGTGTTGCGCTGGCAGACCCAGCAGGGACTACTGCCATGGTAGTGGCTCCCTTGTTAATTTTAATGTGTGAATTCTTCCCCGTTTAAGATCATGCATTCCTTCTCCACTTAAGACTATACATATAAATTCATGGTGAAAAAATAGTGAATCTGGTTATTTCCCTTCTTAAATTTTTGACCTAACAGATACCAAATGTGCATTACGCACAAACATTAAACTTTCCTCTTCTTCGATTTCAACTTGGAAGGGTTCTATCTGCGTGGGTTCTGTCTCTTTTCCGTCCTTCAGAATTTCTAGACTAACTTTGAGAAAAAGGCTAACTTCGAGGTAAAAGTTACATTAGTATTATTAATTAGTATTATTAATATTGTAATTTGGGGTATAGTAATGTGTAGTTTAATGGTAAGTTTATTAGGGCGAAGCTCAAGAGACCATAGTTCAAATCTCATTGAGTACATGACTTGTTGTGGTGGTAGCGAAAGGAGCAGATTCCCCAATCTCGTCTTAGCCACGCATGAGTAAAATCATAGGAATCATAGTGTCTTCGCAGCGTGTGAGTAAAATCATAGGATCTTAGTATATCCGACTTGAAAGTAGTTGGATGTATGCCTGGTGTTATAGAGGTAGATACGAAGATTGATCCTGGGTCTCCCATAGATTCGGATGAGGATCTACTCTTAGTGTTATAGATGGATGTACTCCTGGTGTTATAAAGGCAGCTATGAGGATTGATCCTCGGTCTTTAATAGATTAGGACAAGGATTGATCTTGGGTTGTACTCCTGGTGTTATAGAGGCAACTACGAGGATTGATCCTGGGTCTCCCATAGATTAGGACAAGGATTGATGATCTTAGTATATCCAACTTGCAAGTAGTTGGATGTACTCCTGATGCTATAGACGGATGTACTCTTGCTGTTATAGAGGCCGCTATGAGGACTAATCCTGGGTCTCCCATAGATTAGGATGAGAATTGATCCTCGGTTGTACTCTTGGTGTTATAGATGGATGTACTCCTGGTGTTATAGAGGCAACAACGAGGATTGATCCTGGGTCTCCCACAGATTACCACGAGGATTGATCCATAGATTAGGATAAGGATGATCCATAGATTAGGACGAGGATTGATCCTGGGTTGTACTCTTGGTGTTATAGATGGATGTACTCCTAGTGTTATAGAGGCAGCTACAAGGATTAATCCTGGGTCTCCCATAGATTAGGACGAGGATTGGTGATCTTAGTATATTCGACTTGCAAGTAGATGGATGTACTCCTGGTGTTATAGATCGATGTACTCCTGGTGTGATAGAGGCACCGCCGAGGATTGATCATGGGTCTCCCATCGATTAGGACGAGGATTGATCTTGGGTTGTACTCTTGGTGTTATAGATGGATGTACTCCTAGTGTTATAGAGGCAGCTACGAGGATTGATCCTGAGTCTCTCATAGATTAGGATGGGGATTGATCCATAGATTAGGATGAGGATTGATCCTGGGTTATACTCTTGGTGTTATATATGGATGTACTCCTAGTGTTATAGAGGCAGTTATGAGGATTGATCCTGGGTATCCCATAGATTAGGACAAGGATTGATCCTGGGTTGTACTCTTGGTGTTATAGATGGATGTACTCCTAGTGTTATAAAGGCAGCTACAAGGATTGATCCTAGGTTTCCCATAGATTAGGACGAAGATTCATCTTGGGTCTAGATATCCGACTTGCAGGTAGTTGGGTCTCCATATCCGACTTGCAAGTAGTTGTATGTACTCCTGACGTTATAGATGGATGTACTCCGGGTGTTATAGAGACAACTACGAGGATTGATCTTGGGTCTCCCATAGATTAGGACGAGGATTGATCCTAGGTCTCCCATAGATTAGGACTGACGAAGATTGATCTTGGGTCTCCCATAAATTAAGACTAACAGCTACCAATTCACCATATAATAATAAAAATAAAAATAAAACACTTCATTCGATTAACCTATAATTCCCCACTGTTTTACCTAACCTAATTTGGTATTATTGTGATGTTTATACATATATCCATGTAACTTTAAACTCTATCACTAATGTGGCACCCTATAATGACCAAATTCTTTAATTAATTTTGCACCCGTTTCATATGCCGTTGATTTATTGCAGAGTTTCAAGATACCTTATCGATAGATCGGTAAGATCCTTGAGTTTCGGGTTACATGATCTCAATATACATTCGGAGGCGGTTAATTTGTTTTATCTTTTTTATACAGCTATAGATTGTGCCATACACCTCAAGGAAATTTGACAAAACTGACCATCGAATTGCGATGAAAAGGTTCATGCGTGAACATAGTCTGTTAAGCCTTTTTGTTAATGCAGAGGGTTACTAATTTTATTAATAACTAGTCTGTAATATAGTTTAATTTAAATGGCCACTAAAGATCAAGAAACATTCAGTAGAATAAACAAGGAGCCACTGCCGTGGCGGTAGTCCCTGCTTGGCTCTGCAGGGAATTGCAGAACTTGGAAAAGTTGGCCTGGCGGAAATTGTCCCAAGTCTTGAGAGGATGGGAGGCAGAGGTCAAGGAATAAATGGATTGAACCACAAATAAGTAATTCATATAAGTCGCTCAAGGCATGCAGGTACTCTCAGCCGTAAATCATTTCACAGTGGATGCAAATATTACATAGTAACAAAATAGCTATGGGGCCAGTTTCTTGACTGGCCCACATGCTTCAGGCAAAATGCATTGTAATCTGAATTTGTAACTATCAACATCTATTATTTCTTCCATCATTTGCAATTACATACCAGACTTGCCTTCTGCAATTGCCTTCTATAGCTTTGCAAAAAATATTGATCAAATTAGCAAAAAGTGAAAATGATTGTTTTGAACAAAATATATATATGAAAAAAATAGGCTCTTACATTATGTTTCCAAACAAATATCAAATTTCTAGCAACAATTCATATTTATAAATAACAAATGAATTGGAAATGGAAACAGTGGAAAGACATAATGAAAAAATGCAGCATAACTTTAAGAATATTTCTGCAAGTTAACAAAAGGAAGAAGTGGAAAGACAAAATGAAAAAATGGACCATAACTTTAAGAATATTTCTAAAAGTTAACATTATTGTTGATTGCATTTGTGAAATAAAATAACAATAGATTGTCTATTGAAATCTATATTTTACTAGTTAAACATGTTGCCCATGCATCACTTGGATTGTCATGAGTTATGAGCACTGAAAAATAAGCGATAGAACAACAGGAATTTGAGAAGCTTCGAGAAAAGATGTGAGATGTGAGTTATCTAACATGCTTGCTTTTAATTTTTGACGATTGACACTCCCTTGAACATGGGTATCACAGAAGCAAGCGTGATGAGAATCGCGCTTCCAACAGTTCGTATGCTTTAATTTGCAAATTACAAAGGAAACAAAATAACAAAAACTTGATGAGCGCATACCTTAACATTAACAGAGAGTTAATTGGTCCAAAGTTAGAGTGCTAGGGTTAACAATGTGCAATTTCCAACATTCATATTCATTATTAATAAGTGAATTTTAACAATAAATCCACTTCTTCACTTCTTGAGAATGTATTGGTTCATCACTTCTTTACCTATATATTCATATTCATTATTAATAAATGAATTTTAACAACAAATTCACTTCTTCACTTCTTGAGAATGTATTGGTTGATCACTTCTTTACCTATATGATTTGATTAAGTGAATGAGGATTGAATTTGCATACTTTCAAGACAGAACGAGATTGCATAAACAATAAAATAACATTATATTCGAACCAAACAGTCCAAAGATTGCACAAACATTATGTTGAAGGGAGAATACGATACATCAAAGGAAAAGGAAAAACTATGCACTACAAAAGGTCTTATCTTGCATAAACAATAAAATAACATTATATTCGAACCAAACGGTCCAAAGATTGCACAAACATTATGTTGAAGGGAGAATACAATACATTAAAGGAAAAGGAAAAACTATGCACTACAAAAGGTCTTATCTATGAAATACATGCGAAGGCTATATTTAAAAGTATGTTGGAAGGATCTACGAGCAATGTGATGAATAATATATCAAAATGTGCGTTGAATATACATGTGTTGAAAGGGTAATAAAAACAATACATTAAAGAGACATTGCATTGAGTCGAAAACCATACACAGGAAACAAATAAAAGGTTTGATAAATGATGCAAAGTTTTATATTATTTACTGCCAAAAGAAATATAGTAAATACATTGAGGGAGAATATATCACATAGTGAGTTGAGGAAGAATATATTACATTGCAATACGTTGGAGAATAATGCAATATATTACATTAAAATGTGTTGAAAAGATATTGAAATGTGTTGAATACATATTGCAAATACGTTGAAGAATATTGTTGTGCATTGAAAGGATGATGCAAGCAATGCATTATGTTGAGATGATATATTAATACTGGTGCAATATATTAAAGCAGTGAATATATAAAATAGCAACGTTGAACAAAATATACAAAATGTGTTGAAAGGATCAATAATTACATCAAAATAAAGTGTGTTGAAAACAATGGAAAGGCAACATTAAAACCCATTTAAGAGTAGGATTGCGAATCCATCAAAGGCTGTGTTGAAAACTATCCAAGCTGGGCATTGCAGAGAATATGTAACAAGCAGTGCATTGAAAGATAAATACGTTGAAAATAAGTTGGAAGCAAATATAAAGGTGCATTGAATAGGATATGTATTTAAACGCAATTAAAAAGATGTTAAAAAATTTAATGATTAAAAATATAATTTAAGAAGAAAAATAAAATAAATAAATAAATAAATAAATTTTATTGCAATATTAAAAAATAAAGTAATTAGTCAATCCATAGTGAATAAACACAATCTTCATAACTTGTGAGATTTATTTTTTATTTTTAATAATATAAAATAGATAATAATGTGCAAAGTATTTCTAATAAAAATACACATCAACAAAAATAAGAATAGATCAAATGATTCCAATTAAAAAACTAATAAAAATACACACCACCAAAAATAAAATAAAAATACACACCACCAAAAATAAAAAAACTATATCACCTAAAAAATAAAAAAACTATGTAAAAATATAATTCACCCTTCATAAAATTTCCTAACCTAAACACAATCCAAAGGTATCATTTAAAGGTTATAAGTTTCTTAACATAAACACAACCCATTTTGCTAATTTCCTTGTTTTGATTTATTTTTCATTGCTACCCGATTCCGATATTTTTATTTGTTAATTTTTATGTTAAATGGCCAATAAATAATGGTTTGCGGGAATCGTTGAGATTTGGTACTAAATGCACATATAATAACCCAAAGAATAGTTAGACTGGGTCGCTACCGACTGTTGTTGAAGGGTGGAATTGAATCCATATTGTTGGATCTCATTAATTACATCAGAAGAGTGGGAGCCTGCTGGAGCGTGAGAGGGCAACTGTGGGAAATCTCAGGGTACATAGGAGATTATGTATAGAGACGTTTTTGAAAAAAAATTAAACGGTGAAAAAAACGTTTACGAAGTTTCAAAACACATCGTTTCACTGTAAAATTATTAAACATATTTTACGGTTATAGATTGAAGAAGCCCACCGTGTTCAGAGGAATGCACCGGGAATAGTCATTGTTTTGTTCCCCAGATGTATGGTCCTTCCGTGGCCTGAATGCAGAGCAGCCGTCAGAAATCAGCCATAGGAGACTGTAGAAAAACTCAAATGGAAAATGGGAAATAGTGTTGAAAGAACAAAAATACCATCCGGACTCTAATCAGAGTGGGCCGAGATATGTAAGTCCCAAAATTTGCTGGGGAGAAGGACATAGATTTCAAAATTCAAGCACGCCCAATCAGAAATTCGTATGGTCGTCATGGTATAGGATGGGATGCAAGATGCCTGACGAATGCAAACGTCGGGCATAAGCCATGGATGAAGAGTATTAACGGCGTAACAGACGGGAGGAAATGGCGGTGTTCAAGGAACGGGAGCCAACGATAGAGGTCGACGGACGATATGCTGTCACATCAATAGGAAACTTAGGAAACTGGAAAATCCGTCTACCTGATTTTCCAAATAGTCGCGTTAAAAACAACCCTTTCTTTTTTTTCTATCATTTAGGTTACTGAGTGCGAATTTATTGCTGGTTACAACTCTCACGTGTTGATTTGCTGCGACGTTAATATACGTGGTTGCCTATCTCGGCCACTTCGTGGCACCTTGTCAGCGAGTTAAGAAACGAGATATCCATTTTGATTTACTTGCTCTACAACATATCTATCTGGGTTAGTTTCGACAAAGACAAAGGCAAAGCTGCAATCCCTGTTGGCTTCTACCAAAGCAGAGCTGGTTGACATTAACCAGACACATGCGAATCACTGGACGGTCATTACAAAATATCATGAAGGTTCGGGGTGTTAATTACATGTTTCTATGCAATGCAAAAATATGGTCAGTTGCCAGGGAGGACCTTATAACTGTCTTTTTGTCATATACAAAATAAGAAATAGCACAGAGCGTGTTTACTAATGTGTTAATGTTCTGATAAATATTATTTTTAAATTAATGGCTATAATTACTTGTATAAATAAAGGTAGTATTTGTTAAATTATAGTATTTTATAATGTTTTTAAGTAAATTAGAAAAGTAATTTTGCATGTTATATAATATACTTATAATATATTAAATAAATGTTTTTTTTCTTCTGTAAATTTAATTTTATTGTCATTAAAAAAGAAGCTTTTTACATGATCAATTTATTTTAGATAATTATTCTCTACATTTGTAGTCTTTACATTTTTTTATATTTCTGTTTTTTTATATTTCTTGTTCTGGTTGACTTATGGATTTTTCCTTTTTATTTTTTTTAGTACATTGGTATACCTTTTTTTTTTAATTTTTTTTTCTTACATCGGTACACCTTCCAGAGCTATAGATATAGCTAAAATTGGAACAATACTTTGGAGGAGCTTAATATATGATGAATATGACTTTATTATTATTTATTTTTCCTTATTGAATGGTCTGAGATAAATGCCAAAAGATAATTTGTTATTTAATAATTTTTATGGTAATTTCATTATTACATAAAGTAAAGATGAAAATATAAAATAGAATTAAAAATATAAATTATTAAGTTTTTACCTTTTTATATTTTTGGTTCCTTACATTCAGATTGACTAATGGATTTATCCTTCTTTTTTTTTACTTTTTCTTTCTTAGATCAAGACACGCTTTTTTTTATACCAGGTAAAAGCTTATGGTTAAACAGTTGAAAGGGTTAAGATCAGGTTGCCAACTCAACAGCTACCAAGTCCAGCCCCCTACGAACTCGCATGGCAAATAAATTGAATTACAACAAAAACTATTATAACCACTCCTTAAAATGTAAAGATTGAATAATAGAGTTGGTATAATGAACACAATTCAAATTATATATCTATAGAGAAGCTTGTAATTACTAATAGGAAGAAGCTCAAACCAGATCTAACATAAAAACTTCTTCTTGAAAACTGATAGAAATAAAGACACGAATTGACCTAGAATTTATAACATGACTACGTATTTCTATGATTAAGGGAAATTCAAACCCGTTGTAACTGATTGCAAGTAATCTAACATGAATAGAATAGTAATAAGTTATATAACAAAAATGAACGACTCCTTCAAAAAAGTGAACATAGGAATCCGAGAGAACTCAGTTCAGAAATCCAACAGTTAAATACCAAATGCGGAAGAAGATATCGGAACAATCCCAATGGAATCCCAAATAACTTAAACAAGTTGCTTAAGAAAATTACATAGAATATAGTTTCTAAACTATGAAACCCTCGATTGGGTTAAAAACTGCCTGGGGCTTCTCTTTATCCAAATATCAGTCCAGCAAAATACAAAGATTAAAAACGCTTATTTCACAATTCTATACGCCAAGTGATTGAGTAAACAGAAAGGCACTTGTTGGTCAAGGATATCGATTTAGTGAGGTTGTCGTCATCCGAAACTCCTGTGGAAGCATAGTTGTCAAGTGCACATAACACAGGGTAAAAACCCTAAGGGAATAATGGAGCTCAAGATGAAAAAACATTAACCCAATTAGTAATAACTGAAAAGTAATACAATGAGGATGACTAAAATTATTATCTTGCCCAGGAATTTCGGTTCTTTGGGGTCCAGGAGATTCACCTTCCATCACCTCGGAAACAAGCACTATGCACAGGAATTGAGATTGTCGGTTCTTTGGGGTCCAGGAGATTCACCTTCTATCACCTGGGAAACGAACACTATGCACCGGAATTGAGATTGCCTGAAGGACGGAACCTGTACAGGAAACCATCAGACTCGGGTTCGAGACTCAACGGACGTCCGCACCATTTTGCTCCTGTGCAGGGGAAATCTTTTTCTGGGTATCCTCCAACTTATTCCGGAGAAACCATTTCTAGATCATCGTGGACACCCCTGCATACTTCAACGATATCTGGCACACTTCAACGCAAACATCTGTCTTGCCCTGAGAACAGTACCAAAAACTTAGGATAAACTAAGTTGCGTTTAAAATGTTTGCATCGAACAACGTGAAGGCTGCAATAAGACCCCAATTATTTTCCGAACCAAAACTTTGGTTAAAAGTTTGTTGAATCAAAATTCGCCGAATATTAAAACTAGTTATGCCAAAAACACAAAAATAAACGTCAAATCAACAATGCTCGGGTCAGTCGATCGATCGATCGCTTAATTCCCAGACAGACTTAATAAGTTATAAGCAGTTGAAAATAATACATATGATAATACATAATTAAGGGTTGAAAATTATATATATAAAATATTTATTAAATAATGGGATTTTTTTTATTTGCGAAGATATTTTGTTACATTATTACGGGTAAATGTCAGGGCCTATTAATACAATATATCTATCTTTTTTATATGGTATTTGTTCATATGACTTTTAAAAGGCGCATAATTTGGCAAATAAATTTTAAACATTAATTTTTAAATACTATTAAAAATATTCTACGAAGATTAAATCTTATTTCTTATCTAATACTTAATATTATAAAATTATTTTAAATGATCTTTAATGGCCAATAAAATAAGAAACATTAAGTAGAATAAATAAGTTATAAGCAGTTAAAAATATATTTTACGTTAAAAAACCATATAACACAATATTTAACATTGTTAATATTAAAAAAACATATAAAAAACATTAATTAAGGTTGAAAATATATATAATAAAATATTTTATTATAAATATAGGGAGATTTTTTTATTTGCGAAGATATTTCGTTACATTACTATGGGTAAATGTGAGGGCCTATTAATACAATATACCTATAACTTAAAGGTATAATTTTTTTTGGGGCAATAAATTTTAAAATTAAATTTTTAATATATATAAAAAAAATTATAAAGATTAAATTATTTCTTATTTAATATTATAAAATTATTTTAAATGAGTATTATTATTATTGATTGTGAAAAATATATATATATTTAATTTTTTAGACCATGTTTTTTTTTAAGAAGTTATAGGTTTAAAACAAGACGGGTAGAATATGTATGCTTTCTTAGATTTAGCAATCAGATAGTTACACAGAAGTGAGTCTCATGTTCCATAAACAGGAAGATGACACTAGTTTAATATCTATCTTGACTTTTTCCTTCAGTTACACAGAAGTGAGTCCCATGTTTATGGCACTAGTTTAGTATCTATCTTGACTTTGTCCTTCAATATATATATATAGAGAGATATATAACAATGAAAATTAATTAATTAATTTTATAACAATTTTAACTAATAAAAATACAAAAAAAACCAAACTAATTTATGTCGAAATTAATTTTTACATAAAGTTCAATGGTTTATACTAAATATTATTTCAAAATATTTTATTAATAATTAAATTGAAATTCTACAACATTATCCACCAGTTTAACC
>APFE031426574.1:30634-63763 GCA_000404065.3 Pinus taeda
ACCATGTTTACAGGAATCTTTGTCCCACTTCATTGTTACATCTGCTTTTCGGCTTACCACAAACCGACACTGCAAATACAAAGTGGTATTTAGATTACCACGAACTGTATGGGGATACACCTGCCTTACAAGGCTTACATTTCGCACTCTGGATCTGGAGTTACGAGGTACATACATTACAATGACCACAATAAAACATCCTAGATTTTCTTACATTACATCTGTGATTCACATTACAACATAATAGAGTCTATTCCACAGGCACATACAAACTCACACTTGCACCTAGTTGCCCATCATCGTTTAATTTTTGTTTCTTCTCCTCTAATGCCATTTTTCATGTCATGTGTTCATCATATCCCATGGTTAATCATTCCTGCAAATAAATTTATCTATTGTTGGAACTGCCAATTCCAACATAGATTCAAACTCGCAACAATACTTGGCTAGACCAGTTGTCACAAAACACCCAATTTTTTTAACCAAATTTACAATAATGACATATCAATTCTTTTTAATGATTTGAATCACGAAAAAAAGACAACGATGACATGGACAATTTCTACAACTGCACATTCCTCAACATTCACATAGTAATCAATATCCACCTTGGAAAAGCCAACTTTGGTGGTGTCCTTCAATGCAGTGTACTTCCACCATTTTTTAGATTCTTGCAGCAAGGTCTCCTGCGACAATTTTAATCAAATTGAAACCCCATTCCATGGATTTCATTGAAATTTCAAGTTTCTTCCACGTAGGGTCGAGGTCCAGTAAATTCTCTGTGATTCTTTTCATGGCAGATTCCGCCACAATGCAGAAATTTCTAGATTGCATGGTCATTGCACAAGAAAATGACCGTCGACAGATTGATCTCGGGCTTGGAGTGATGTTTCAGGCTTCTCCTCAAGTAGCTCGAAGACTTCGACTCCTACATTACACGACCATTACACACATAGCCTTCGAAGGGACCAAAACATTACATGCACAGCCACATAAAACTCGTAGTCCCTTGGCGTCCCCATGTACATCATTGTCGCATAGGCATTTATGGTCGTGGGTGGTGCCATCTTCGCAATCAAAGAGCTCCAGGTATGAATTAACGTTATCACACATACTACTATAAATAACAGTCGATTTCAGGATTCGAATCTTGGACCGGGCGGAGCCATAATTGTAGATAATGTTGCACTTGAAATAACTAAAAAATATCTAAGTGAGCCGAGATCCAGGGTCTATTTTGTTCTGGGATTGGTTCACTTATTTGCCCCAAGAAACCTGGTCTCTAGCCGACAACCAAATAACCAGTCTTCTTCCCATCAATTCTGCTGAGGTTTCAATAATGGCAGCAAGATTACTGCTATCCCTCTGTGGCCCCGAAAGTGCCTGTGTTCAGAACCCCCTCTGCCCAGATCTGATTAATCCAAAGGTTGTCCAGTCCAAGACATCAACGATGTTTTCCACGAAGGTCCATCACTCCAAAAACACAGCGACAACATCCACAGATCTGGAAACAATAATGCCACGCTCAGACCAAAAAAAATAATCACAGGTTTGAAATGGTGATGGACATTTAAAAACTAAAATGAAATATACTTCTCAATTATTTCCCTCAACCCAAGAGCGGCAAGACCCTCACGGGTTCTGATACCAACTTAAAAACTAAGAATCTAGATTAATTTATTAATCAAATACAATTACATATATACAAGAATGTTGTCTCAAGATAGAGAGATTATTTTAGACACACAATCTGTTGGTTGAGGAAATCTCTAAACCACACACCAAACTAGAAAATGGATCCTAACTACTAGGAACAGACTCCTTTACTTAGTTAGAATCACAACTAGAGACAAGTAGGAATTAGATATTCCAACACTTATTAAAATGGTAGAACTACCAAATGTTATATTGAAGCAATTCTAATTATGGTGGTAACCAAATGGTACAAGCCTTGTCACTCATAATAACCTACCCACTTAATTTCTTCGTTACCTCGTCACTGCTTTCATGTACTTGATAATAACCAATCAATATGAGAATTATTTCCCTCCTAGTGTCACTCAGGGATGTACTTATTGTTTCATACTCATAACTTAAATGTAACCAACTGAGAGATACTCTCACTCATATGAACTCAACTTTATTCATTCACTATGGTTTTCCACCTTTCTGGTTAAATTTTTAAATCTATTCTAAGAACTAACCACCCATTTTCACTCTATTTCCAACACTAGTTCATATAGAAATTACCTTTGTTTTAAAACAAAATTTCTTCTTCAAGTGCAATGTTAATTTCCTTTTAATTAATCCACTCAATGAACTATATATTATTGTGCACCTAATTAAATACTAAAGGAAATCCAATAACTAAAAATTACTGAGGGTTTCTTTTAGGGTATAATATTTAATTCGCATTTGAGTAATCCAGAATTATTGGGATGGTTTCCCTTCCTTATAATTGATAAGAAATCTATTGTCCACATTATCAAGCATTCAGATTTTAACATTCTAATGTGATGTAATAATGGAATCCTACAATGTCTTTCTCTCATTTTAATATATAATCTGTATTTATTTTGAACTAACTTTATTCTCATACAAATTTCCTTACCAGGCATTACATGTTTTATTTACATGAGGTAACATTTGTACTTTTATTCTTATGAAGTAACATTTGTACATAATTCAATTCAGATAAAAATCACAAGAAATGTAAATAAAAATCACCAATTTGTTGTGTGGAAAATTCACACCTTTGAATGTAACTAAAATCACCAATATGATACTTGTAAATTCACACATTCTCTCCACGCATCCTAGAACTGTTTCCTCTAGTTCACCCCCAAGAGTTTCTTTCCTTTCAGGATTCAAGACTCAAATAAGGAACACCCCTCTTGATCCTTTTATGAAGTATTAAATATTTGTTTTTCATAATAAGGTTTCCTTTTAGTGGCATCTCGTTTTTATGGATATTTTTATCCACTTGCCTAGGATTTTCCATAAAATCCCACCTTTCTCTCTCTCGTGCTTTTAGGCTTTTCCAAGCTTAACATCTTTCTCCAACTAAACAACTTAATGGATATTTCTCTCCCGTCCATTTAGCTTATCTAGATTTTTATTCTAAAGTACTTATCATGAAATAATTATCAAAACTCTTTTATTAATGAGATTTTCATCTTTAATTTATTTTGGCAAGAATCCCATTTCTAGGTGTCTCATTTCCAATTACATACATCTCATTTGGTTAATTATTAATAAACAATGATTTACCTAGTTATTCCAATATTCTTTATGGAGTTTTTTTTCTGTTTTCTTAATGTATCTCAAATAGTCAAAATGATATTACCGCAACAGAGGGATATTACCATCACACATCTCACATTTCTAAGATTAAAAAAATCATAAAAAAACTAAAACTAAATTATTATATATATATATATATATAAGGTAAGAAGCTTTGTATTTCTACTGCAAAAATTTACCTAATGTGTGATTATGTGCTTCTCATCTACCTAGTGGGAAATGAGACTGGATACTTAGGTTTAAAGCCTTAGGGTACATATACCTCTCATGACTATAATATTTGATAAACAAAAGTAGGAACACAGATTGATTGAACATACTTCCAACATACAATGGTATAGCTAGAAGAAAACATTACAATAACTAAAAGCAAAAGATTGAGAATGCATAGAAGCTACTATCCTAGGTTGTCTAGTTTGGAGGTCTATTGTGTAACAACCTCATTCCTAGGGAATGGGTTGTTGGTGAACTTGTTGAGGAGGATTCATATTTTACAATTAATTCTATCATATTCCTCTTCCAATTCCACAAACCTGTAAACATTCTCCTATTCGATGTTGTTGCTATCTAGGTTAGGAATATAGTCTTTGTTCTTGGCTTGAACATGGTTGTCAGGAGTACGATTCCACTCTTGTTGAACAATGTCTTCTATCTTAACAATTTATTAGTGGACAGGCTTAGGGATGAGCTACTCATAATGAACCATAGATTCCCTTGCTTGCACCTAAGATTGCAATTGAGAAGTTGATTCCATATAGTTAGGGGTTGCTGAAGAGATGGAGGATTTACCCCTACCACTCCTATGAGAAACCAAAAATATTCCGTAAGGCATTGTGACCAAAGGAAATATAGTGGCATAGGGTTTGACAATGAGGTGTATAATTAAGGATGGGAGAGATAGAAAGTTGGTAGTTAAGTGAGCCAACATGGATGACAAGAGATGAAAAAGAGTGATAAAGGCTAACAAGGGAGGAGATAGAGCATAGATTAATGAGTTTTTTTGAAATATTCCTGGGAGGGAAACTGAGGGGATTGGGAAATAGTTGTGAGGGGATATTTACAGAGAAAAAAGGACAGTGAAGAGGGAAGTCTATATAAAATAATTTTCCAAGGAGATACAAATCCGTAGATTAGAGAAACCATAGAATAAACCAAACATAAATCGATGTGAAGGTAGTAAAATTTGATTTAGAATAGGCTTACCTAGAATTCCAAGGAACCCACTAGTGGGTCGACAACAAAAACACGTAAATGCAGCTAACTAAAACCACCATCGATAAGTGAAACAATTCCATGGTAATTCAACATGTTCTTGACATAGATTCAGGGGTGTCTTGGTTTGCTCAATATTTGCAATATCAAGGATGTCCACATGACCAAGCGTATTAGCACATCAATCAATATATGAGAATGTTACATGTGACCTTGAATTTCTATTTTGATTATGCAGTGTGCCATTGATAATGTAGTGAAAGAATTCCATTATCACCACTTCCCATGAAGATTGTGATTAAGTACTCTTACTATGAGTGTGATCCATCATGCATGTATAAGCATTAAACTCCACCACTAGCCACCATAAAACTGAGCTATGTGACATGGTACCTTCCTGGCACATGATTTGATGTTGGAGCCTTAGTTTCATATTTGAGTGAGCCTCTAAGGTGCCCTGCAAATATGCATCTCGCTAGGTATATTTCATGTTGCAGTGTCTTCTTTTATATGCAGTCATGATCTCAAGGTGGGAGGGGAGGATCCACGCTATCACATCCTTCTTATACATGGAAACTACTACATATGACACTTCTTCATATGACATGTTTTTTAATTAATCAATTTGATTAAAAGAGAAAAATGGGATAACTACTTTAGAGATAAATTGCAACTTTGATTTGTGTATAGAATTAAGAATATTGTGAAGGTTAAGTTTGGGTGGTTCACCTAATAATTATTGATAATTAAGTTTATTTTTTGGAAGTCCATTATAAAATAAATAAACGTGTCTACTTAATAAAAAAAACATGTTTTAAATGCACTGTACCATTAAGTTACTTTCTCATGTGAAGGTCACTAGTTGGAAACTTCGTGAGCAGAAACCATGATAAATTCATGTCAATACTTAACATCATCTCTCAAAAGGGATAAATGACTAAAATATATATAACATGCATAATAAAGATGTCAATGGATGAATTTCACTTGGGACATCCTTTGATGTAGGTCATGTCATACACGTTATAATTTTGATATCTCAGTGAAAATAAAATCAATGAGAATGAGAAAAAAAATTATTCATTAAAATTTCAATATTCTAAATAAATTAATAACCCAAAAAATATTTAAAATTTTTAATAGAAAGATCAAATTGATGGGATGGCATGAATTGACCATGAATAATGCTCCTCTCATACCAAAACTAATAAATTTCAAAATGATGAAATAATGTAGAATAAATAGCAATAAGTATCTTTCGGATGTAATCCTACCTAAAAAGTTAAATGGAAGTCATGTCAAAATATAATGATTTTTTTAATGATGCTTCCAATAAAACATATTTAAAAAAAAATATTAGTTCTAAATAATAAACATGTTTAAAAATAATATTGATTCTAATTTATGGAGTGAAGATTGATTTAAGTACAGATAATAAAAAACTAAATTGTATATATTTGTTTAATATTTAAAATTAGTACTAAGAAAAAAAACTAGAATGTATATATTTGTTTATATTTAAAATTAGTACTAAGCAAATTAAAAAAAAAAAATAGTAAAAACATATATGAAAATAATATATATTTATATAAAATAATAAAAAATCATACTAACAACACTATAATATTATTATGGAACAAAATTAACTTCTTATAATAATAATTATGTTTGAATTATTTCATTTTAATAAACTATTAAATCGTATCTTTATAAAATAAAAATATCATATTACAATAACTATACATATTAAATACTCATTTAATAAGGATGGGTCTGGCTAGGGTTTCGGTGCGAGCATTTCGGGAGGCTTCCTGCTCAGGTCCCGGGTGATGACAGTTACGATAGCAGCTAACTCTGGTGGTCAGGAGCAGGCTTCCGGGAAGTTTGTCTGAAGGGCGCAGGTGGACAGCTGGAGGTCGCCTCGAGTAAGGTTAAAGTTTTTACTGTTTTGTTCCTACCCTTTTGTTTTATCGTTTACCGCCGTAGTGGATGCGCCGAGCTCTCTTATCGTCTTGGGGACAGCTATCTCGTGAATTTGGGTATCGGTTGAAGCTGTTGCCGAATTGTTCCTTGCGGCTTTTTAAACCATGGTTAACCCGGAGGAACTGGTGGACTTAGACCCGGCTCTTGAAGATATTTTGTCCATGTGGGGCAAAGACACATCATCACAAAGTGTGGAGCATTTCTTTGGCGTTCAGAAATTGACAGAATCGGTTCTCCAACAATCGGCGGTTTTTCCTCCGTTTCTGCATCAAGGTGGGATTATAGCACCTGAAAATGTTCGGGTCAGCAAGCAGGGTGAGCAGGCTCGAGGTTCTGAGATCTCAGCAGCGAAAGGGTCGATTTCAGACGCCTTTGTGGCAGGTTTCAAGGGAAAGAATGTGGTAACGTGGAACCCTCTGTCTGTTGGTGCAGAAGGCATAGCTAATCCTGGTCGGCTTGCAGGCATTGCTATTGACAGTCCGGCCGGTGGCTGCCCGCCCTTCTCAAGGGTTTCGTCTCCTTTAGAACCCCGCCCCTCTAGGTTTTCTCTATTAGAAGGTGGTGAGGGACTTTTTGGTGTCGGGGTTGATGTTCCAAGGTCAGGAGGGACCCCTATCGGTGAACGAAGTAGTCCAGAATTTCATGAAGGCGGTCCGTCTAATTTACAGCAGTCCCATTTGGGGGATGCCCCCCCAGCGGAAGTGACACAAGAAGAACTTGTTTGGTTTGAATCCCCAGGGGTCATTGGATATTCAGATGAAGACCTGAGGAAAAGAGGTGGTAAGAGAAAACCACAGAAGCATTTTGGGGTTTATGAGCTGAGGAACAATCTGGTCTTAGGCATGGAAGTTTCAATAGAGGAATCATTAGAGGTTGCCGACTGCACCATTGTCGGTAGAGCAAGGGGAAAGAAATTCTCTCCAGCGGATCTCCAGTCATTGGGGGAGGAACGCTTCCATTTTTGAAGCTAGTTGTCTGGTCAAAGGCTGGTTCATGTTAAAATTCGAAGAAAAGGCAGCAGCAGATTGGGTTTTGGGTAAAAATTGGAATATTGGGAAGATACCAATTCTGCTGAAACGTTGGACCCCTATGTTTGATGCTATCAGGGAAAGTACAGATGTTTTTCCTGTTTGGGTTAGGGCGCCGGGCCTTCCTTCTTTTCTCTGGACAGAGGCGGTTTTTCAATCTATCGGAAACACATTGGGTACGTTTCTGGAGGCGGACATGTCTTTTAAGGAGTCAAAGGTTAAGACAACTGCACGCATACTGACAAACCTGGATACGAGCAGAGGGCTGGCCAAATCAATCCCTCTTCAGTATAAGCATTATGTTTTTGATCAAATTCTTGACTACGAACACCTGTCGTTTCGTTGTCATATCTGCCATGAATATGGCCATCTAGCAAATCACTGTCCGCTCCTCAGAAGACGAAGGCGCTTTAGAAGAACGCCAATTTTCAGAGACCCAAGGAATTATCAGCATCATGCTCCACAGGAGAAGGAGGCCCCGACGCCTCAGAACGTTTCGGAGCAGGTAGTCCGGGGTGATCAGGCCGAGGAAGCTGTTATCGAACCTCAGATCCCTGTGGCGTCTCAGGAGGTAGACCCACCGCTGGCTGATGTGGGGGTGGCGACCGAATGGTGCATATATCCGGAACAATCTCCGCCATGCGAGGAGTCCACGGGTAAGTGCCCGATTCCACTCCTTCTTTCATAAAAAGATCAGGATCTCACAAATTTGCTTTCGCATAATATACAATTTTTACCCACATCTCCCTTGGCAAACCAGTCGGAAGGTGGAGTCTCTGATGTCCTGTCCCAAGTCATTGGGCAACAGTCTGTGGAGTTTTCGGTTCCTGATCTCAAATGTGACCAAAATTGGCCTCCCCTCTCTCCCCCGGTTCAAAATTCTCCATGTCCCTATAACCTTCGGTCTATGGGGATTAAGCTTGATCAGTCAGTGTCTTATAGTGGACTTGGACACTCCCCTTCTCAAGAAACTCAGAGGGGTAAACGAGGCAGAAAATCCAATCTTTCAAAAGCTAAAATGAAAGCCAAATTTGATGTGGCGGATGGGAAGCAATATTCGATCCCTGGGGTACTTAGAGCAGTACAGACCCCTGTTCCCGGTTTAAAATGATTATAGCTTCATGGAATTGCAGAGGCTTGGCCAGTAAGCCAAAAAAACTGGCCCTAAAAGAGTGGCTTCAAAAATCAAAATCTGATATCATCTTCCTCCAAGAGACACTGGGAAAGGGCTCGAAGGTGGAAACATGTCTGAAATCCTTGTTACCAGGTTGGATTTTCCATGCTATAGACTCTTCGGGACATTCGGGAGGACTAGCCATTGGCTTCAGAGAGGGAAAAATCAAATGTTTAAACCAATGGGGTATGAGGACCGCAATGGGTAAGGAAATAATTGCACCAGAATTTCCCTCATCCTTTCATATTGTAAATATTTATGGTCCATGTCAAGGAAGGGAAGCATTATGGGTGGACTTGCTTGCTAAATCCTTGATGAAATTACCTCTGATGGTGGTGGGTGGTGACCTAAACTTTTCCTTGGGCAAAGCCCAAGCTTGGGGACCTTCAGCCAGGGAGGATCCTCTGACGGAATTTTTTATCCAAATCCTAAAAGACCATAATCTGATTGACCCTTCCCCGATCTCTCTAATGCCTACCTGGAGGAACAGAAGAACCGGGGAGGATAGGATAGCTAAAAGGCTAGATTGATTTCTGATCTCAGAAGGCCTTATCAGATCTGTGCCTCTGTTCCGGCAATGGGTTGAGGCCACTGGAAACTCTGACCACTTCCCGATTTTCTTGGATCTATCATTCCCCCCTCCTAAGCCCCCTGCTCCCTTTAAATTTAATTCCTCTTGGTTGGAGGAACCCTCCTTTATTTCCCTTTTCAAATCGACTTGGATCTGCGCCAACAGGGATGCCACAGAGAGTAAGAGCTTTTTATTCATGGAAAACCTAAAGCGTCTTAAGTTAGCGACCAAGTCTTGGGCAAAAGAAAGACAGAAGAAACAAAATGAAGAACTGATTAAAATAAGTGAGGAATTGAAGTCTTTGGAAAGTATGGATTCGGATGGGTACTCTACACAGTCCTCCAAAGACTGAATCCTCTCACTTGAAAATGCCCAAAACCAGATTCTTTTGGCAAAGGAAAAGGAATGGAGATTAAAAAGCCGAGCTATTTGGCTTAAAGCAGGAGATGAGAATACACGGTTTTTCCATAACTTTGCCAAAGGCAGAAAATCGGTAAATACTATCTGGATTTTAAAAGATGAAGAAGGCAGGGAGCTTAAATCTTTCTCAGATCTCTCGAGTTTGGGATTGAGATATTTCCAGAAAATCTTTTCGGACATTGGTGAGACTACAATTGCAGAAATCATAAGGACTGCACAATGTTTTCCAAGATTCATTGAGGAGGGTATGGACGATGAATTATCAGCCCATGTTTCCAAGGAAGAGGTTGAGGCTGCAATGAAATCTATGGGAAAGGACAAAAGCCCCGGTCCTGATGGATGGACTGTCGAACTCTTTCTCCATTTCTTTGATTTAATCGGTTCTGACATTGCTGATGTTGTGGAAGATTCAAGGCTGAGAGGAGAAATTTATAAACCTTTTAATTCAACTTTCATTGCTCTTATCCCAAAGAAAGATGATCCAGAGTCTTTTGAAGATTTTAGGCCTATTTCTCTTTGCAACTGCATTTATAAAATCATTGCAAAGGTGATAGCAATCAGACTCGTTCCCATCCTGTCCAGGAACATCTCTATGGAGCAATTCAGGTTCCTAGAAGGAAGACAAATTCATGAGGCTATTGGGGTCGCCCAAGAGGTCATCCACAATGTCAAACAATAGAAGAAGAAAGGGGTGATCCTTAAAATTGACTTGTCCAAGGCTTATGACCGAATCAACTGGTTGTACCTCCGGTTACTGCTTACTCATTTGGGTTTTAATTACTCCTTCATAAGCTGGATTATGGGATGTATTTCAAATGTCAGTTTTGTGGTCCTGATCAATGGGGCAGCATCCCCTTTCTTCAAAAGTCAAAGGGGACTCCGACAAGGATGCCCCCTCTCTCCTCTCCTTTTTCTGCTGGTGGCTGAAGGGCTTAGCAGATTGATTCACAGTGCCAGGAGATCAAACAAGTTTAAAGGTATAGAGGTTGCCATCAACCTCTATATTTCTCATTTGCTCTTTGTCGATGATATTTTGATTTTTTCTAACGGTTCTCATAATGAATTAAAGGAGCTTAAAGATATTTTCGATCTTTTTATGAAAGCTACTGGAATGCTGATAAATTCTGGGAAATCCCAAGTCTGTGTGGCAGGTTTCAATAGGAGGGAATGCACTGTAATGACAAATCTCTTTCCTTTCCAAACTCAATCTTTGAACTCCTCCTTTAAATATTTGGGATTTTGGTTAAAACCGGATGCCTATAAAAAAGAGGACTGGAATTGGTTAATTGCAAAGATAGAAGCAAGGATATCGCACTAGAGTTTCAGATGGCTTTCAAGAGCAGGTCGATTGACTCTATTAAAATCTGTTTTATTAGCTATCCCGATTTATTGGGCTGCCCTTTCTTGGATCCCCAAAGGTATTTTGGAGAAAATTAGAAGGCTATGTTGCAGATTCTTATGGGTTGGTACAAGTGAAAATTTTGTTCTTCCATGGGTGGCATGGGAGAATATTGCTAGACCAAAAGAATGGGGTGGCTGGGGAATCAAACGGCTTCCGGAGTTTAGCCTCTCTTTGGCTACCAAGTCAGGTTGGAGGCTTATAACGGTAGAAAACCTTTGGACTAGGGTGATAAAACGAAAATACATTGATCTTATGCCCTTGGAAGATTGGATACGAAGTCAGGACAAGAAGACGAAGCATTCCTCCGTTATCTGGAAGGCTACGGTGGAGGCTTTCTTTGTGATCGAAAAAGGTCTTGCTTGGAAAGTTGGCGATGGTAAAAATGTCCGCATTGGTAGGGATCCCTGGGTGGGATGCAACCAATCTTATGCTCTATCCCCTGGCATCTTGAGGCACCTAGTCAATAAAGGTTTTTATACTCTAAATCAGGTGGAAAAAACGGGTCTTTCTACAATTTGGGGTCAGGCATGGAAGAATGTTGTGGATATGGGCCTTGATTTTAGATGGCATAATGAATTGTCCTTGTTCATTTATGAACTCCATAGATCAAATGTTAGGATAAAACCAGAACCTGATGCTCTGTTGTGGGCTCATGGCAAATCAGGTATTTACTCCCCAAAGGAAGGGTACGCTTTTCTTATGGAGCAGAAAGGATGGGCTGAACCAGAGTGGTGGTCTAGAAGTTTGTGGAAGCTAAAATGCCCCTTGAAATCAAGGGTGTTCCTTTGGTGTCTTTTAAAAAGTAAAATCCCCACTTGGGATATCCTTCAACACAGATTTTTCATAGGCCCTGGTAGATGTCCTCTCTGCAAGGCGGACGGAGAATCTATAAACCATCTTTTTATATCATGCCCTGTCTTGATTAGTATCTGGGGGGAATTAATAAATATATTAAATATCAAAGATAAATGGGAACCAGGTTCGATGAATGAAGTTTGGAGGAAATGGTGGATCAACCACCCTGATAGCAATCTGCGGAACCTCCTTCCTATTTTTTTCTGGGGAGTGTGGTTGACCAGGAATAAATGCATTTTCCAAGATTAGGCCTTCCATCCGACTGTTGTGGCTTCAAATTGTGCGGCTATCTCCTCCTCTCTTCCCCATCCTGAGTCAAATACTGCTCCAAACCGTGATGCTCCCCTAATCATAAATGAAAATCTCCCTTGGGCCTTTTTTGATGGGGCGTCTCAACAGAACAGGGCAGGAGCAGGCATCTGTATTCATATAAACAATGAGCACTCTCTCAAAGCATCTGTTGGCTTGGGTATGGGATCTAACAATTTCGCAGAACTGGTTGCCCTTCGCCTTCTCATGTGCTGGACCTTACAAAAGAACATTTTACAAATTCAAATATATGGCGATTCCATGAATGTTATCAATTGGGTGAATGGGAAATCTTCATGCCAAAATCAGATCTTGAAGGTTGTTTTAGATGAAATTCTGTCTTTAAAATCCCATTTTAACATCATCTCTATTTGTCATATTTACAGGGAAAAAAACACAATTGCAGATCAGCTTTCTAAAACAGGCTTACAACAAGTTTTGGGCAGCTAGTCCATAGAGGAAATGAGACAGGGGCAGACTTTCCATTCTCAGCTCCCACCTTTTGCACCTCCAGCATGAAGATTTTCTCTTTCTTCTCTCTCGTCTACAAATCTTTTTTGGCTTCAGGATCATGTTTTTTTTGCGGCAATCCTTCAAGGGACGATATGATCGTTCTGTTTGTTTTCGGCATCTTCCTGAATGTAGACGGGAGCTCTCTGTTTCTATGTTATTTTCAGATGTCAGTTTGAATATGAAGTATTTATGTATGAGGTTGTTTTCCTTCCTGGAAGGAGGCCTCACTGTCCATATCCTCTTTTTTGTGCTATATACAGTGGCGGGGCTCTCTCTTCCGCGTTTTTCTGTTTCACGTTTCCGTTTATGCTTGTGGAACAGTTGACATACTGAGCCATCTATCATGCCTGATATGAGCTATTTTTGAAATACTTGCATGACTCCCCTCGGTTTTTTGGGATGTCTAATATGTTTATCTTGCTGTCCTCTGATGAGATGAAGAAGATAGTCAACATGTAAAACTTTTTATATCTCCTTAATAAAAAGTTTTTGATCTTTTCCTTCAGAAAAAAAAAAAAAAAAATTAAAAAAATAAAAAATAAATAAATAAATAAATACTCATATTAATAAAAAAATTAAAATTAATTTTATAAAATAAATTTATATTATATTTGTATAAAATTATTAAAAATATATTTAAATTATTTCTAACTTTTTTATACATAAATTCTCATAAATAAAAATCCATATAATACCATACCATATCCGCTCGCAAATTATATAAGAATGAAAAGCACATACAATTTATATAAGAGTGAGAAGCACATAATCTCCAATTAGAATATGCATGAAATGCCTTCATATCATCTCGTGTAACATCAACTACTTAACCTAAAGTCTCTATCTCTTGCCCTCCGTTGTTAAGATGCACATTGTTGGACAACCCTAATGTGCTATGAGTACAGTACTCAATGTGTGGAGGCTTCATAAATATCTTTTACAAATAAATGTTATAGTTTATCAATACAATATGTTTATATAATTGATGGTATATTGTGTTTATATGATTTTTAGACAGTACTCAATGTGTGGAGGCTTCATAAATATCTTTTACAAATAAATGTTATAGTTTATCAATACAATATGTTTATATAATTGATGGTATATTGTGTTTATATGATTTTTAAAAAGTGGATATTTATTTTGTAAATAAATTTCAAATATTAATTTCTAAATACTATTAAGAATATTCTAAAATATTTCATAAAAATTAAATCTTATTCTCTACTTAATATTTATTAGTAATTAAATCAATTATAAATTTAATTTCTAAATCTACATAAAATAAACACGTCATTAACATAATTATATATATTACAAATAATTTTAAATTATAATTATTATACGAATATATAATATAAATATATATTAATATATATATTAAATATAATATAATATATAAACTTTAGGAAAATTAATTAATCAATTTTAAACATATTTTAATTAAATGGAAGGACTAAAAACTAAGTAAGTTTACTTATAGTTTTTTCATAACTATTATTTGAAAATATTTTATTAATAATTAAATTGAAATTTTTGAACGGAAAACAAAAGCACGAGGAAACTAAGAAGATCAGCAATTTATTTTTTTTTTTAAGACATGGTGAATCCGTAACTGCCAGGACTAAGCTAGGGGAGACTCGGGATCAAACCTCATAGCTACCACTATAACACCAGGAACATAACCAGCCATCTGCAAATCAGGTATACCAAATTCCTATGATTTTACCAAGAACAATCACTGCAATTATTATTGCAAAGCGAAAAGCAAAAAATAAAGAAATTACAAACATTATTATTCGCTTAGCTCTCCTCAAATATCCCCAAAGAGCACACACATGTTACCCTCGGCTCTAGCCGGAGAGAACCCTTCCCTACAAAGAATACACCTTAATTACATTTGACAATGTGAATAAAGACACCGATCTCGTAATTATTGGAATTAAGATCCCAGTTAACTCTGTTAATCTGAAATGGCATATCCCTCGAGAGGGATTCTTGAAGTTTCATAACGCAGAACCCTAAAATCGATAGCTCACAATACGGAATAGTATAAAGAATATGAGAAAAGATACGGAAAACCCTAAAATAGATTGCTAATAATATTTGTGCTTATCTCTGATTTGGCTGGGGTACTGAATGTTGGAACTACTACACCTACATGCAGACTCTCAGTTAGAGCATGCAACTACATGCAACTGCATGCAAACTCTTAGTTAAAGCATGCAACTACATGCAACTACTACACATCTACATGCGGACTCTTAGTTAGAGCATGGGATTGCATGCAAGATCCCTTTTGCATGACTTACTCCTTGATTTGCTCCTTCTTTAACTCCGCAACTGACTAGTTATCTCCGGAACTTGTTGTAGGTGTTGAGTCTTCTCATTGATCACCACTATAGTTCATTACCTTGGGATCTTCACCCACTATAGTTAATTACCTTGGGATCTTCACCCAGTAATGCTATATAATGAGCATTGTAACATATTTTCTAATGAATCATTCTTTTCTTCTTTCAATTTTCTTTTAATGTTTTTGCTCTACAAAGTTGTGTGTTCAACCTTTACTAGCTAGATTCATCTGTGTAGGTTTTCTAACACATTTACAACGAGCGCCTCAAGGAACCCTTCGAACGCTTCCTCCACCGCTATCTGGGCGGCCAAGTGAGCGGCGCCCTCGCCGCTCCGCCCCTGAAATGCCTTATTGCCGACTTTCTCCTGGGCTTGGCCTCTGCCGTGGCCAAGAAATTCGACATCCCCAGAGTGTGCTTCGACACATCTGGAATGTTCGGAGAGTCAGTTCAGCAGATCGTGTGGGACGTTCTGCCTCGCAATCTCCCGCGCACCGACTCTAGTCGTTATGTTGTCCCGGGACTTCCCAAGGAAGTTCGTCTCACTCGCCTTCAGATGCTGCCAGAGCACCCTGAGGCCACCACCGATAATGGCACGCACCAATTCTGGCTCCAGCAGAGGCGTGGGAACAAACAGAGCTGGAGGATCATTGCCAACACCTTCTATGAGCTGGAGGCAAAATTTGTGAAGCATTTCCAGAGTGTTAACGGCACTCTTAGAACAATCGGCCCTCTGCTCCCTTCAGAGTCGTTTGAGGACCGACCTCGCAGGATCGCCCCTGCGGTCGAGGTGGGTCTCAATACGAAAGAAGAAAAGTGCTTGGAGTGGCTGGACGCGCAAGTGGAGGCGTCGGTGCTTTACATTTCTTTTGGCAGCGAGAACTCCATATCGATCGCTCAAATTGAGGAGCTAGCGATGGGATTGGAGGCAAGCGGGATGAAGTTCGTGTGGGTTCTGCGGACCCCGTCGGATACCGGATTGAAGGCGTTCTCGTCGGCTCTGGACTTTCTTCCCGAAGGATTCCATGATCGTATGGTGGAGAAGAAACAGGGATTTATCATTCTGGGCTGGGCCCCGCAGCTGAGCATCCTGGCGCATCCTGCTACAGGGGGCTTTATGTCGCACTGCGGATGGAACGTCGTGCTGGAGACGACAACGATGGGGGTTCCCATGATCGCATGGCCGCTGTATGCAGAGCAGCACTTCAACTCAAAGTTTGTGGTGGATGAGATCCAGATCGCACTGGAGGCACCGCAGAGAATCAACCAGAATTCGCTGGTCACCAGAGAGGACGTGGAAAGAATTGTGAAAATGTTAATGATGGAAGAAACAGGGCAGGAATTGAGAGAAAGAGTCGGAGAACTGAAGGCGGCTGTCAGAGCAGCGGTGGCCGAGGGCGGATCCTCCACAAAGAATCTAAACCTGTTCGTCTCCGAAATCATGTCTCCGTAGACATAACATCATCATTAAATCTGTAATCTCTGTAGGCATCACACCATCATTAAATCTGTAATCTCTGTATGCATCTTGAATATGTCATGCCTCTGAAAATATAATTAAGAGAGTTGCTTATTTTAGTAAAACTTCGACAGTGTTACCCTCCTTCAACCTGTATTTCAGTTATTGTGATTGTGTTAAATTAAAATTAATAAATCAATTTTATGGATGCACACTTTAAGAGTTTCGAGTTTAAAAGAGAGAGTCTCTGATAACAGATTCCACTGTTTATATGAAAATGAATGCCGAAGTCGTCTTTTTTTTACTCTTATGGAAATGTTGCCTTTGTTGGATTTTTGTTAAATAAAAATGGTCAAATTTAAGTGTTTTAAAAGTTGTTGATGGTGCTGAATTTATTTCTACCTTATGATATCTAGACATTATTTTGAGGATTCAGACTATTTTGACTTTCTTTCTATTTCTCTGAATTTTTGATATTGTTGAATCTATTTCCTCAATAAAAAACACTATTCAAACACCACTTTTATAAAAAGAAATTTGAAATATTCTTACAAAATTCAAATCACTTTTAACCTTCCTAGCCATATTTCAACAGCGACAGACTACTCCAGAATGAATCTAGGCTAGAGTTCTATATGCCCTCTGGATATAATTACGGTCGGACAATTTTGAAAATTGTGCTTTGGAATGGAACCCCAATTTTAAATTTACTGTATTGTATTGTTCGCAGATATAACGCTCAAGGCCTGAATGGTGAGTTTCATTTACAATGAAAGCTTAACAATTTAATTTTTGCTAACTATTGTATAATTAGTTTACTCATATATAAATTAAAAAACAATAAATGTGAATCTAGTTTTTTTTATTATTATTATTATAGAAATTTAAATTTAAGTAAGAATAAAAATCTAAATATGTAAATTTAATAAATATAGTGTTGATTAAAATGTAGGCAAATTTTTGTACAAAATACAGATGGGATGTATTATTATTTTGTCACTAATTTAAAATTAGATTGTGAGATAAAAAGAGATGATAGATAAATGTAAATAAATATTAATCCAAAAGTTACTTTAGACATTTTTTATATTTAGGTAAATATTGTGCACCATATTTTATGCAATTTTTTATATAAATTTAGGTAGAAGTAAAACTTAAATATGCAAATTAAAGTCTAGTGTCCACCAAAATTTATAGAAATCGTTGCACAAAATTTAGGTAATAAGATCAAACTAGACAATAATTTGTGCAATAATGTAGAACTATTTATGTAAATTCAAATATTTTGCAAATCATACTCAACCATTCTCCAAAAGTTCTCAAGTATCTTGAGAAACAATTTGTAATTGAGAAACAATTTGTAAGTACAAGGGGTTATGAGAGAAATTATCACTGATGAATAATATGTAAAAGTATATAAAACCCCAATATTACACTAGCTTTTGAACATGTAACATAAATGTTATATTGATATTGCAATATTATTATTTTCTATTTATAAATAATTTAGTTTAAAATTGTATTTATAATAGCTTATGAGTGTAGAGTAGATGGTGAGAGGGTCTTCAATAAGAACATTTAGTGGCGTAAAAGACACCTAATTCTAAACTGTGGGTAAAAATCCAACCATACTAAGGGTGTGTGGCCCAAGCTAAACCACGGGTTAGGAGTGTATATATATATATATAATATATATATATATATATATATATATATATATATATGATTTTTTTGGATATGTTGTATTTATAAACGGTGTGTTCACCATGGTCTTGTAACATGGTATTGGCTCATAGTTATCACAACAAAGTCTATTTACAAATTAAGAACTCCTATGGTTAAGAATCATGTTACACGTTTTCTTAAATATATGTATATTTAACTTAGATATTAATTGTTTTTAGATATTAAAGGTGAAGGAGGCCCAGAACTTCCACTCCATGCACGAGCTGCAAGACAAAGTTGACAAACACTTCCTCGACATGGGTCTGGACATTGCTAGCAGGATGGGTCGCTTCCTGCGTCCGGGTGGGCTCCCTTAGTCCCCGGTCTCTCGCGGTTCAGTTTTGGTTGCTTCGGCTCCTAGCCCGTCCTTCTGGTCTGTCTCATGTCTATGTGTGTTATGTGTCGAATTCGGGTCTATGTTTAGTCTTTATGTCTAGGCCTTATACGTGCTTCAGGTTAAACTTCCATTTTTGACAGTTTTTTGACACTATATCTCTATGCTCTTAAATTGGCCGCCCTGCGTGGTGAGCTTTCCAGTTTTGATAAAGCCGCTTGGTGGTTTCTTTTGTTTATGGTAGCTCGCTTTCAATGCCTGTGCGCTGCAACTCAGGTTTCTGTCTGCCTATGCAGACTCTCTGTAAATTATTTTCCTTTTTTTAATACATACACATCTGACTTACAAAAAAATTTGTTTTTAATAATAATAATATTTATTATTTAAGATAAAGGTAGAATTTAGTTGATGTTATGATTTTTTTATCTTAGCAATGTAAAATGTGTCATGAAGTAGGTGTTTTTGATGCATATATGTATTTACCAACCATTTTGTAATAAGAGAAATATGTATGTGAGAAAATAATTTCATCATATTTCCTTTTGACCCAGGCAATCAACTTTTGAATATATTCATCCTAAGTTGTTTACACATGGTACATGAAACTTTGATAGTGTTGTCTCTAATTTTCAACTTATTGTTATGATGTTATAACTACGTAGATAGACATCCTCCTATTGAACATTGATATATTAATTTCTCTTTTAATCCAAATCTTTATTTTATGGTGATAAGTGAAAGATATTAACATATTGTTGTTGTCTCCTTTACATTAATAGATAGAATTTCAAATATTAATTAACTTGCATCTCTAAATATATATTTACATATTCATATTTACCTAGTACAATTATTAAATTATGAAATAAATTATAAAATAATAAATAAAATCATGTAAATATATGTCTTTTTACATTTACCTAATACAATGATGAAATCACTTTCTAAACTATATATATAACATTATATAATAAAAACATTATGTAAATAAAAAATTTATTAAAAAATAATTATAATAAAACCATTAATTTAAAAGAAAAAAAAATGCATTAACATATATTAATAAATCATATTTACTAATATAAATATGTCAATAATCACTCATTTTAAAACAATTAACATTAAATATATATTAATCACATTTACTCATTTACTAATATAAATATATCAATAATCACTCATTTACTCAAATTTACTAATATAAATATCTCAATAATCACTCTAGTAAATCACTATTAATACAAAACAAAAAACCATACACATATATATATATATATCATGGCACACAACAGATTCGAATCTTAAAAATACTTAGTCCCGACAGATTCCTGAGTTCGAAAGAAAATGTGGGTGTACCTGCATCGATTATGAGATCACTCTTGAAAATAAAAAATCAATAAACTAGTTAAGGCAAGGCCCAAAAACAATAAACGAGTAAGGAGTCCATTGTCAATATATAAAATTAAAAATCAAAATTAAACAAGTTAAGACGTTAGTTATCAAGATATAAAAAACAAGTGTTGTAACGAGATTGTTGACGAATGATGGATGACTAAAATATAGTGTCATGGAAAGTTGGGTAGGATTTTGAATCTAAATAATATTTTTGGAAATTTTTGGAAATTTTGTTTATAGCTATTAAGGGGTAAGATTTTAGGTTACTGATGTTAAATTTATTTCTATTATAAAAATAAAAATGTGATTAAGTATTGTTATTAATTTTTTTTAAAAAAATGTTCAAATTCCTAAATTTTTGTTTTCTACATAAAATTAATATCCTATCAAAGAATGCCTTAAGAATTATAAATTTATTATTAATTATTATTAAATTTAATTTATGATAAAACAAAAAGTTCTTTACCAATTATTTTACTATAATTATCTAATTTAATTAATTACCTTAATTATATTAAAATTTAATGCAATTCTTTATTATAGTTATTTATATAATATAATTAAATATAATATTTATGTTAATTTAAATAATATTATGATGTGAGTTGAATTTAAATATAAGATACATGCGAAATATAAAAATTAATACAAAATTAGGCTCATGGGGTAGCTTAATTTGGGTTTACCTTGATGATCAAATATTATATTCCATGAGACTCTAGATTCAAACCCCTTATGGGTCAACCAACAAAATAATAATAATAATAATAAACTAGTAATATATTTTTAACGATTATTTTAAGTATCTTGGATGGGGTGCTATCCAAGTGAAAAGGTGGGGATGGTTTATCGTCGTTCCACCTTGCCAAGGCACTAGCAAGGTACCCAGACACAACAATTGGTTGTTTCCCTATCACACTAGATCATGTCATACCAAATTGCTTCACTTGTTTCTCGTGCAGATACCTTAGTACTTTTCAATTGACGGGATTTTCGCATCAAAATTTCCAAATCTAAAACTTGACAAAAACTTCCCCATCCAAGACTTACCATATTGTACTATTCCATGTTCATTTCGACATCTCAGTACTCAAGTAGCTCGATACGGACCCCACAAGGGTTGACCTTTGGATATGCACTATTTTGGCACAAAACCTTTGTTTTCAGCCATTTTGGCCAAAAAAGAAATACACAGGAAAACCTCATCAGACAGGATCTTGGTACGAATCCCAAGACCTTTGGGTTTGTCAAGTCAATCCACCATGGACCAATCGTGCATTGTGACATGGTCCTTACAACTCATATTTTTCATGTCTCATTGCCACATCATATCAAATCCTAAACTCAACTTTCCTATATAAACTACACTCAAGTGTCTGGTGCTCTTGTACCCAGTATACTTAAGCACTACTAATCATGTCCCATACTCACTAATCTTGGTTTAATCATCATTAATCATTGATTAGGGGCCAATATTAAAGAAACAAGATCTCATGACAAAGTCATTTATTTTAGTTATAATATTTTTCGCCAAGTTATATACTTCCTTAAGTCTTCTAGGAAATATACTAGATTATCCCTTCAACTACCAGGCCCCTTTGTTGCCTATCAATCACATTCATCTGCCACATTGTGTTAGACCCTTAGCTACTTCTTGATCTTGGTTCGACTCCCCCTAATATTGATATCTATGAATTGCATAACTTGACATCATTGACAACAGATACTAGCAACATAGGAACCCTTGTAACCATACCTTTAAATGATTATTTTGTCATTAGAAGGTGTTGAACTCTCTTTCGGAAAAGAAATGAGAGTAAAACATTGTGCATGTGGCTATGAGTTCATAGTTTCTTTTTTTTTCTTTCAATACACCATCCATACTTACATGGAATTGTTGTTTAAAGGAGAATGGAAATATGTTCCTTTCACTTCTATGTGTTGTTTTAATTGAGAAATTACTAGTCTTAGTGTTTCTCTTGTCATGAAACATGGAGACAAATGTAACACAATTCTATGTCTTCTTATCATTGATGGGCATGGGACAACCATAAATCCAATCTCAATTAAGTTAGAATTAATAGTTAAGTTAAGAGATATTTCAATAGTTAGCATTATATATATGGCATATATAGAGGCATTTCAAATTAAAATGTTTCTCCCAAAAAATACTTTGCTACTCAAGGGCACTCATCATCTCGCTCTTATAGTCATTGATCAGGAAATCTTCCCATAATGATGCCCAATGAAGGGACAACCTTCTACATGTTCTTCTAAATCATAGATTTCAATGTTTCTTTCGAGAAATAGATCAAACATGAACTAAACAAACTCTCAAATATCGAAATATTGGAAAACTATTTTCATTAGGTTAGAATTAATTGAAATAATGAGGATTTTTCACAAGCTTTTTCAAGTTTGTGCAATCATAAGAAAGGAAGTAAGTATGACTAGTGATGCCTGATTTATCATGAGATTCAAAACATTTGAACTTGAATTTTGTCTTTTCAAATTAAAATATTTAGATTCTTATTCTCACTAGATATGGATATGTGTTATTTATTAGTTAAAAGTTGTTATTATCTTCTATGTGTTGGATTAATAAATTCAAGGCAATATACAATGCATGTCATCATGAAACGACAACTACTCTTTGTGTGTAGATGAACCATGTATTTTTCATAATATTTCTTCTTATTTGAAAGGAAGAGGGTGTACCCAAGAATGTTCAATGGCTAAAATCTCGATTGGGTAAATGTTATAAGCTATAATTTCATAACTCTTGGGACACCTTCAACATTGGAACTCATGCTTCCCTATGTAACACATCCTCTAACATCAACATCGTCTTTGAGATTGGATTGTGGATCCACTATGGGGTCCCTCTAGAAAAGGCCTCATGGGATTTCCATTCTCAAAAGAGATGGGAATTGGAACCTCGTATTATTTTTAAGCTCAAGGAAACCTTACACAATGAAATGAAAATGATGTTCTCCTTTCATATATTAGAGACGTGATTTTAATTGTTTATAACCATGATGAACACCCAAGGGAAATTAACTAATTAATTACACCACGTTGTATTACATCTAAATGGAAAGTAGTCACTTCAATTATACTTTAATTTGAGTGAAGATATTATGGAGACAATTATATTTCTATGACATTTTGAATTATGAACATTTTTAGAACAAGTTCATGAAAATTTCTCATACAAATTAATCTTCCCAATGAACATAGATATATATTTGATTTTCAATTATTTAATGCAAATAAACCTAAATTGAGAGTGCAACAAATCCTCTTAAAAAACAAGGGATAAGATTTAACAGAAAATAGTTATTCCCAATAAAAAGAAGTGTTAAATGATTAATGAATGGGATGTCATAAAGAATTTGAAGGAGAAGAAAAAACTAAAGAATTTGAAGGAGACAGGAAAAACGTAGTGTCCATGCTTCACTTATCATCCATAGTGTCTATTACCCCATTTAACATGGAAATATAAATTATTGAATGTTTTTGCATTTATTTAATGGTTTCCCTAATTCAATTAAGTTTAATTCAATTAAGTTTAATAAGTGTTGGTCTATACTGGCCCTATTAACCTTTATTTCATCCCTGGTTGATCATTTACACACTTCGATGAAGATGATACATGTACAAGTGTGTCATAGTTCTCACATAAATCAAATTCAAACAAATCTAATGAAAACAAAAATCTAACAAGATTATTTATTAAAGCTAAAAAAAAATTATTACTCTTACATATATCGTGCAAAATACTATTATATACATAGTACAAAATATTTACGGTAGAAAATCTTTACACATAAAACACATTTTATCTTTCAATTCAATCTAAATCATTCTAATAATCATATTTATATAAATATGCCAGATTAATTTAAATATTTTTTTTACATAAAACACATTTTAGAGAGTTTCATCTATAGATTCACTCCAAATATCATATTTATATAAATACACAAGATTGATTTAATTTATTTATTTTTTAATATTTTTTTAAACCATGATAAATCATTATTATGGGATGGGAGTTTTTTTTTTAAATATTTTTTTAAACCAGGATAAATCATTATGGGATGGGAGTGATTTGGTTTAAGTTAAATATCAAATTTAAATCTAACATTAGAAGTATATCCAACCGCGTATAAATTAGATATACAGAATTTATAGCTTACCCTGAAGTGAAATTCAAAATAGGAAGGCTTACTCCTAGGCCAAAACTATCTTTCATAAAATAGGAAATTTTATAAACTAGCATTTGCACCAGATGTTGCAAAGAAAACGCTGTAAGGCATAAAGTGCGGAAATCCATTATCCATGTAGTGTGTGCATTATTCAACAAGGTGGATCTCTCTAAATTTGTTGCAAGCATTTATGTTGTTGCATTGCTAATTTATTTAGAATCTACTACTACCTCCTCTTGTTGGAATATTAAATTTCTTATCACCCCATGATGACAATCCCTCTAATTATTGGCATCACAATTTTTTCCACTTTAGTGGCTTTACCTTCAACCTAAAGAAACATGAATTTGAGTCACTCAATTAAAAATAAATTGCTAAATTGCTATTTATCAGGTTTTGAGTAAAAACAATTAATAACTCATATTTACAACACTTTAAATATTTACAACCTTTTAAGTCTTGTATTTCTAACTCATATTTAAAACCCTTTAGAATGAAACTAACTATCTATATTTTTATTAATAATAAAAAGAATCTTCTTTATAAAACTGACACTCACATGCTACTCCTATATATTTATCTTATATTTAATTCAACCTAAAGAAACATGAATTTGGGTCACTCAATTAAAAAAAAATTGCTAAATTTCTATTTATCAGGTTTTGAGTAAAAACAATTAATAACTCATATTTACAACACTTTAAATATTTACAACCTTTTAAGTCTTGTATTTATAACTCATATTTATAACCCTTTAAAATGAAACTAACTATCTATATTTTTATTAATAATAAAAAGAATCTTCTATATAAAACTGACACTCACATGCTACTCCTATATATTTATCTTATATTTAATATTTAGTGTCCATCAATTGAATGGCAAGATGAAAGCTCAACTTAATTGCACATTTCTGAACTCCTTTGTGGGAATTCATGTCCTATTAATTTAATGGCAAATTGAAGTTTCAAATACAGTACACATTTTATACCAAATTCGGAGAGTTCATGAACAAACTTTCAAGGTTTTAATGGATCTAGGTCATTTGTATTTTCTCTCATGTTCTGGGTTGTTTTTATTTTCTCTGATGTTGACTATACTAGCAATTGTCCCAAAAGGTACAAACCTGAATGTCCTTTTAATGATCAAGCCTCATGTGAAAACAATCATATTGATCCACTAGTGTACATTGATTTGTTACATTTGTCTTGGTCTATAATAGAGGTGTAACAAATATGCATTGGAATCCTAGAATTTTAAGCATATAACCCATTAAAATGTGACTTAAAAGTTTAATTGGTAATTATTTATTCAATAATTTGTACATTGTTAATTGCAATTTCCCTTGAAAACCAATGTTTATATCAAAATTTTAAATATTAACACTCACTTCTCCCGTAGTCTGGCGTTTCTTTATTTGATCGTCGTACTCAAGATTTCCTTTCTCCAAAGTATCAAATGTGAAGACGATATCTTATGTGTTTCCGCTTTCTCAGTAGGTTCATGTGATTATTATTATTTTTGGTGTTAATGTTTATGTTTTTTTTATGCCCATCCATTGTTTATTATCTAAACATTGATGTTTGAAAATCCGTAAGTGGCTAGTGTGGAAATTGCAAGGTATGTTGAGAATTTGGTTATCTAGTAAGCTTAGAGTCATTCTTGAGTCATTATCTTTACCATCTTAGGAAGAAGAAGAAGAAGAAAAGCCTATTGAATTGAAAAAGAACCCTAAAAAGTATTAGGATCCATGCATCATTTTTTTGCATCATGTAGCAAGATAACATGGCTAATTGATTATGCCACATGAAGAATTAGCCTTTGCCAATATTTAGGCTTATAACTAGGTGATTTTTTCTACTAATATTCTTATACCAATTTACCATGATAATTCTCTTTTAAATTAAAACGTTGTTTGCAGGCTATCGCGGGAGCCGAGCGTTTGCTCCCTGAAAATATACCTTCAAGGTTCCTTAGGTGGATAGCAGAGCTACTATACTTGACATTGGCAGTGTCCAGTAGTTTTTCTAGCCCAAACTCTGCTATGTATGGCTCCATGTCAAAGCCCAGAAGGATGTTGCTTGGCTTAATATTTGCATGAACAAACTTCCTTTCATGTAAATAAGCCAGGCCTCTAGCTACTCCCTTTGCAATTTTAATCCTGGCCAACCATGGCAGATAAAAGGGAGAGTTTGATGACCATCCTGCAAAATTAGAGAAATATAGTGTTAGTCAAAGGATCTGAAAAGGATAGGCCACTAAGAACCTTAGAAGCTAAACAAGATGATCAATATTAGCATGCAACAAGAGGAGAATAACAATTCAAACCCTACATGATAATGGACTCCCTTTGTTAGTCAAAGGATCTGAAAAGGATAGGCCACTAAGAACCTTAGAAGCTAAACAAGATGATCAAGATTAGCATGCAACAAGAGGAGAATAACAATTCAAACCCTACATGATAATGGACTCCCTTTTGCAATGATTACAGAGAACTGGATTTGGTTATCCAGAATGTTGAAATTGAAAAGGAATCAATACTCTTTGATAAGCAAGGAAAGCATTATACTCGACCTCAGGGAACTCAGTTGGCAAAATAATCAATAACTAGTTATAACAAAATACAAAGAACTTAGTGAAAAAAATGACAAATATCCAATTTAAATGAACCACAAAGAACATGGTGATAAAAAAGATAAATACCCATCTTAAATATAAAAGAGAAATGAAATAAACTGCAACATATCCTTGAAACAAAACAAAAGGGTTGATATATATTCTAAAGAAGAGAAAACAAGGATAGACTCTGCAGAATCCAGTAATATGGTATAATGAACCTGTTCAATATATAACAGCAGAAACATTCCATAGAAACTGATATAAATACTGCAGCCAATTGTTCTCCAGCTAAGTAAGAAGATGTTATGTAGAATAAGATACAAATACAAGCACAGGGTCACTTGTCTTATTTCATGGTCTTCCTAAGAAGGCTTATGAAGAAAGTTGTGTAGCATTCTCATGGTTTTGATAAATTATCATTTGTTGCTGAGATGAACATGTATATGTAAATATTCTAACCTGAAAAAGGAGCAGTTTCTTCTTTGTATATGCAAACTATAGCTGAACCAATAAATCTAATTTTCAATATTGATTTGCATCAATTTCTTTTGGTCCAACCAGCAATTAAAATCCATCCCCTGCCACTGCAACAATAATACACCATATATCACCTTCCCATTGAAACTGAGAATGAGCTGCAAGTAAACTGTGAGAACGTGGATGCCTCATAAGCATGGAGTTAAGTTTGATCCCTGAGTTTTTCTACAATCATCAACTGTAGAAATATTGAAATTTTTAAGAAGACTCTGGAGATTTCATAAGCAGCTGAGTTGACAGAAGAGTTTGTTTGAGTCCCAATCATAGAGGTGTCTATATCAGTTATGTCAATGTCTAAGTAGAGCTGTTGAATACGGAATGTGGGTGTAAGTCCTCATCTCTATCCAACTTATGTCAAAGCAAGGATGCTACATAGGAAAAAAGAATTGGTTAATCGGTTGTGGATGATGGCATTTTTTTCTAGAAAATGCAATACCTCCTTCATTGATGGTCTCTTTTGAGGGGAAGCAGAAGCACAATTCGAGGCAATGCGAATCTACATTGTTGACAAAGAAAAATCAATAGAAGTCAAAAACAATTATGGATCCAAAATTGAATCTCAACACAGAGGTGTGCCTTATTGTCTAGCATGTATGAGTGGATATCACAATGAGACTTTTCAGAACATTAGATACCTCAGTGTCAGACAAGGGATGAACAAAGAGGAATCCCAGATAAAATGGAGACTTTTGACTTATTTTAAGTTTGATACATTATAAGTGCTAAATGTTTTTTCTAACCCTAGGATCGCTCTTGATCCTAAAAGAATTCCACAATGTTCTGATTTTTGTTGAGAGCTAAGAAAGTCTTAAAACATGGGTACAAACTCATAACGTTAAAGAGGAGTATACTCTAAATATAAGATTTATCCCATGTGTCTATCTAGTCCTGTCAACAAATCTAAAATAATTGATCTTACCATTGGTTTAGGAGCCTATAATACAATTGGATGGATATGAACTCAATTACATCTTAGAAAACATGGGAAGACAATCATATGGGTGGAAATGATAAACTTACATAAAGTTGACAAAAGCGAATGCTTGGTCCAGTTGAAGCAACCTCTTAAACACTTGATGTAGCCCATGAGAAAGCGTCTACAACAAATATGTCCAAGCCTCAATTTTTATCAACACAACAAACTATTTCAACATCCAAAATCATTATAATATCTTAAATCCTTAACAGCTAGAAGGAAATTAAAACATTCAGAAGATCGATCCCACAAAGAGAAGACCGATGCCCAAACCATTATAGTTCCAATAGCTCTTGCAGTAGCATACTCTCCTGTAAAAGATGATGGATTCACTTCCAGAAAATATATGCATCAAAATAGGATGTTAACTGTAATACAATAATCTAATGCATACCTTCAGGATGAGCCATCTTTTGCATGGCAGTTGGAGCAATCATAATAGGCATTGATATCTTGAATCCCAACACAGTGGTACTGAGATCCACCTTTGTTACATCAACCAATATACAGGGACGAAACCTTATACATACAACATCAACCAAAATCTTTGTAATAATGTCAATTCCCCTGATGCTTGTAATGAAAGAGGTGCCATAATGTTCAAAAGTTTGGCCCAAGACAGGGTGACTAAAATTGAAAATTAGAGCTATTCAATGTTTATCTAATTTGATTGCAGTCATAAAGTTGGTGAAAAAATAGATATGGGAGCTGAAGGTACATCTTTTTCAAATGACTATGTATTCGCTAAAGGTACAGTAGCTAAATAGGGGAGATTGTGGAATCCATGAGAAACTCATAATATGCAAGCAATTGAAGGGCTATCTTTGTAAAAAAAATAAAAAACAACCATGCAGAAACAAATTGAACCATTTCACATCCTACTCACAAACTCAAACTAAACAATTTTTAGACCCGTGCCTTCTGTTAGTGGATATCACAATGAGACTTTTCAGAACACTAGATACCTCAGTGTCAGACAAGGGATGAACAAAGAGGAATCCCGGATAAAATGGAGACTTCTGACTTATTTTAAGTTTGATACATTATAGGTGCTAAATTCTTTTTCTAATCCTAGCGTCGCTTCTGATCCTAAAAGAATTCCACAATGTTCTGATTTTTATTGAGAGTTGAGAAAGTGTTAAAACATGGGTACAAACTCATAACGTTAAAGAGGAGTATACTCTGAATATAAGATTTATCCCACGTGTCTACCTAGTCCTGTCAGCAAATCTAAAATAGAATGAATTTTCACTACCTATTTCTAATGTCAGACTCCCTCCACCCAAGTCGAGGTGTGTCCACAGTCAGTGCAATTGCCTTAAAACCAGCCCTCTCCACTCTTCTAACAAGTTGTGCAACAACATTCCTATTCGTGTAAACCTGCCAGCAATGACATCTAAATTTTAACACCACTCATACATCCACATTTAGTAAACCCAACGCAATATAACTGATCTTACCATTGGTTTAGGAGCCTATAATACAATTGGATGGATATGAACTCAATTACATCTCAGAAAACATGGGAAGACAATCATATGGGTGGAAATTATAAACTTACATAAAGTTGAAAAAAGCGAATGCCTGGTCCAGTTGAAGCAACCTCTTCAACACTTGATGTAGCCCATGAAGAAAGCGTCTACGACAAATATGTCCAAGCCTCAATTTTTATCAACACAACAAACTATTTCAAAATCCAAAATCATTATAATTTCTTAAATCCTTAATAGCTAGAAGGAAATTAAAACATTCAGAAGATCGATCCCACAAAGAGAAGACCGATGCCCAAACATTAAACACTGATGTCAATTTCTTAAACATGAGAGAAGGCATCTTGTAAGAAATTAAATAATATAAGGTGCAATAGAAGTATAGTTTGGACCTTAAAGATACTCACATTTGCAAAAGCCCTGCTCAACTTCTGTAGCAAGTTAACAAGTGCATGACTTTGAACAAGCTGCTTTCCAACACTATAAAAACCTTTGGTGGACACTGTTACAGTCACCAACTTTCCATTGCAAAGCTTCAACGCAGGGGAAATGGCATGAGAAATATAAGAAATCTACAAAAGAAAGAATTCAGTCCCTAGCCATTATGGAGGTGAAGCTCAAAATTAGTGCAAGATTGGATAAGAAATGCTCACGTCTACAGAAATTTGCAAAAGCCCTGCTCAACTGTTGTAGCAAGTTGACAAGTGCATGACTTTGAACAAGCTGCTTTCCAACACTATAAAACCTTTGGTGGATGCTGTTACAGTCACCAACTTTCCATTGCAAAGCTTCACCTATATATAAGGGGAAATAACATGACAAATATAAGAAATCTACAGAAGAAACAATTCAGTTCCTAGCCATTATGGAGGTGAAGGTCAAAATTAGTGCAGGATTGGATAAGAAGCACTCACGTCTATAGAAAACAAATCTCCAGGACGTTTGTCTTCAACATATTGCCTTGTGGACTTCCTTATGACTGTACATCCCAATGTCATTAGTCACTAAAATACTATTCGTAATTCACTTTTTTTTCCCTTCAAAGTTCTAACTCATAAGCTCCAAAGAAAATCAACAAATTAAATTTGGCAATGTGCACATTGTTTGCCATGCTTCACAGTTCAAAAATTTCTGGAATCTTTGCATTACAATCAAATAAAGAACCATAGTTTGGTGGCTTGAAGAGTACATGGAAAATCTTTCAACATCATATCCATATTTGTATGGGATATATGCATTCTCTTAATATTTCTATTATACACAAGATTGAAAACTACTACTTTCAAATTATAAAAAATTGCAGGGAACGGTATACTAACATTGGATAGGAGGCAAGAGATGTGAGAACGATAAGAATTCATAGAACTGGCCAAGTTTAGAGGGAGGACACATTCCTGTCATATCTCCTTTATCTGTGGCCTCTTTGGTAGCAGGCATAGTTGCCATGGCCTCAGATTTCCCCTCTTTCAAGGATTAGCTTCTTCCTTCACCCTTAGAAGAATGTTGGTTTGAGTTCTCCTCTCCATCATTTTCTTTTTCACTAGCCTCAACCTTACCTTCAACTTTTTGAAAGGTCTCTGGTTTATTGTCTTTTCCGTCCTTGTTTGCTTCTTTTCTTTCTTTATTTCTAGGTAAGATTTCTTTAGAGCAACATCGTTGTTTTGTTCAGCCACATTCTCTGTCATTGAGTGAGCTGATTCTTTTCCACCTCCCTGCCCAGACCGAGGTTCCCCTTGCTTTCCTGAAGAACCAAAGCATGTTGTACAGACAACAATGTCCAGTAATATTCTAATGTGTGCAACTACATGCTCTTCAGTGTAGTCCTCTGCAAAGGAAAAATAAATGAAAATCATATATAGAGTATTATGCAAACTTTGAGTATAAACAATGCATATTCTTCTTTGCATATATATTTGAAGCACGTATGCAAGTAGAAATTCAGTTTAGATCACTTCAAGAAACAAGAGAACAATTTTATAATATTATGATTTAACATTATTTCTGACCCCTTTTCAAGACAAAAACATTTATATTTTAAAGAAAGGCAAGACAAAATTTCTAGCTATCTCCCCTGACTTGTTCAGATGGGGGAGCAGAGTTATTGGTTACCTTCTACAATAGTAAGGGCACAGGGCTTCAAGGTTGCAACATCTGATGAATCCCTCAACCTGTTGCCACGAACCTAGTATAATTCAAGTTTTTACCAAGTCATGGATACTTCAAGAAAACTAAGATGGCCAATGTTACCATGGTCACACTAAAGCTTTACAAACTAATAATAGAACCAGTTTCACTATACATGGCTATTTCTATCTTGACACGAACACCTGTGTTGTTAATGCAGGTAGGGTCATACCACATGATATATTGAACAGAACTAGTCAATTGCAATCCACCAGCCTGTCAAACAATCCCATTATTTAATGAGCTTCTGAACTACTGATTTTATTACCTCATGGGATAAAGAATAGTTGGTCAGATGGCATGTCTCCACATTCACAGCTAATAATCAGCATAAATCAAGAATATGGTCTGTGGAAATTCCCTGTTTCCATAAAACAAACATATATTAAAATCTACTGTCGAACCAAACATAACTATCCATAGGTCTGGATGCTGCAAGATTGGATTATATTCATCATAATTCTTAAAGCTGGATCGAACATCTATGACAAGACTTATGTTACTACCTACCGTCATAAGCATTGGATAATATTTTTTATGAGATAGCGTACCTTTAAAATAACTTGAGAATCATCTGGAGTGTTCAATTGTGACGTCTAGCACAGTAGGCAGGACTGCAAGCAACAAACGATACCATATAGTCATTGGTTGCCACCATAACAATTTCTTATTTTTAAAAGCAAACGGAGACCTAATATTTGTATTGATATAAAAGTACTAAGATCAGATGAACTTGTGAATAGCCAAGAAGTTTCCCACAGCTGGTCTTTTCCTTTTCAACCAATTAATCACATCGAGATCAGAGAGAACAACCACCAAAACGTAATGGCAGGGCATCGGAGAGTAACCACAACAGTATAAGAACATCTAATATTACCATATAAAAGACATTTCACAAGGACACTTTATGAAGATGAGTAAAGAGAGATTATGAATCAAAGAGTTTTGATTCGGACAAGGAGCAGGCAATTTTGGTGAAAATTGAGCCTTTGGAAGCTGAAGAAAGTTTATGAATTAAAAAGTTTTGACTCAGACAAGAATCAGGCAATTTTGGTGAAAAGTGAGCTTTTGGAAG